>CAEGAF010173279.1:0-61716 GCA_903067075.1 Micropoecilia bifurca
GTGTGTGTGTGTGTGTGTGTGTGTGTGTGTGTGTGTGTGTGTGTGTGTGTGTGTGTGCGTGCGTGTGTGTGTGTGTATGAATGCGTGAATGACTGAATGGATTGTAAAACGCTTTGGGGTCCTATGGGGTTGATAAAGCGCAGCACAAGTATAAGCTATAAAATGGCTCAATATATCTGGGAAATACATAACACTGCCCGTTGAAATTAAAGTGAAACTTACTGTTTGTTCATTTGTTATTCTAAAGCTATTTTCTAGCTGCTGAGCCTGCTGTGCCATTTGACACTGGAAGTACTTAACTGTGTTCTAGCATACAGTATATTTACATTACCAGCTGTAAGTATTAGTTCCATAGTTTTTTTCTTATTTTAACATTTGAATTTGATAACATAATATTCTTGTTTATTCTCACTTTAGAGGAACTGAATGTTGGGTCTTCACTAGCAGGAATGACAATTTATCACAAAATGAACACAAAAACATAGAAATAAATTATTCAAATTGAAATTAATCTAAATAATATCATATTTATTATTTTCTAATTAAATCTAATACATTTAATTTGTAATATCTTAATCATATTCTGATTTCTGAGGTGCAACTGTGATTTTTTTAGAACACAATCTAAGTTAACCAGTATTGGCTTAATGCATTTCTGGGAAGTTATTCCAAATAGACCCAAGTAATTCTACTTAAAAACGCAAAAACAAAACAATGGACATTCAGGGGAAAACAATTACAACTACATCAATCTCAATTAGTTTTTAAACTAAATGACTGTCCTGCATCAGATTAACTACCCATAAAACCAGTTCATTCTGAGCACATTGCAATTTCCTTTCCCTCTTGATTAGTTAAAAGGCTCCACCATTTGATTGGTACATGCCACTTAAAATAATTTCACACTCTATAGCTCTTATTTAGTCGTTGTAAAACCTTTAGAGGTACCATTATTGTAGAGCAGAAGTTATTTACTTGGCTTAAGTGAACTGTCCACTGGTAGCTGAAGGGCATTTAGGTTGTTCACAGGCTTTTTCCTCTAATTTCTCTCATGCCATTAAGACAGAAAAGCAAAACCTGCTGATGTAACCATGTTGCACGATTTATTGCTGTGGTACCATAAGTACACATTTTATATTGATTTTTCTATTATGAGGACTTAGATATTATTTTAAAAGTTCCATGCCATCCCTTCTTGTTGCTACTCTCATAACAAGGTTTGGTTGATGCAATATCTCCCGCCGAATGAAGGATGACACCAAACAAATGGCTTTAATGGCGAGGAGGTTAATCTGCGCTCACTTACAGCACTCTGCGGGCCAGATTCCTGCAACCCTGATGAAACTTCCATTAACATGGAGGTTGCTGATGACACTGTATCCAATGTACAGTTAGAAAGGACCTGGAATTAATCAGGGGGGATTAGATTGACCCAGATATTATCGTGCGCCCCCCTGTCCTTGACCGGGCTCTTTGTTCTCCTTGATTGCTTTGTGCGTCTTTTTTTTGTTTGTTTGTTGTTTTTTTTCTTTCTTTTTTTTTATCAGGCCACTTTTTATTTCTCTCAGAAGCACTTTCCCCACTCGGTCAGCAACTATCAGCAATATGGTGACGCAAAGCAAATCATCTCAAGTTAGTCCCCGGAAATTTCTGCTATGCTTTGCAGTTATCTGAAGTATTATTCCTGGCATTTAGGAATGCAGGGGAAAGGACATTCAGTTCTGTTCTTATTGAAGGTTAGGGTTTGATCAGTACAGTAATTTGATACATTTGTAGGTTTCTGTTTGTGTGTATTCTATTGAAATATTTTAATGTAAAAAAAAATAAATAAGTAAAAAAAACATAATTAACAGACAAAGACCACATATTTTAGATATAAAAGTAAAAAAGTTATTAAAAATGCTTTAACTGCATTATATAAACTTTCCTATTTTAATCAAGGACATGTCTGAAAACATGCGGCTTATTTTTGTTTTCGCAATATTTTGTCTGTCTTCTGCACCATTTTCATCTGCCATTTTCTTGTGATCACGTATTTGCCAGCTCTTTTTTATCACAGCAATCCGGTAATTTACACGTAGGAGCGACTGGGGCCAGAGGGATGCAGCAGAGGGTGAGCCAAAACAGCTAGCGATAGCAGCTAATTAGCTACAGCTGCTGATGGGACTGCTCCTAGCCGCCTGCCAGAGGAGCCTTGACAAAATTGTTATCAAATGTAATCAGAAAAGACGAGTCATTTTTCATCACATTAGAATTCTGGGCGAATTGGAGATGGTGTGTGGGAGAGCGAAGGCTCGGCTGAAAACAGGTTCTGAGAGAATGTGAGCAGAGATGGGTGCATGTGGGACCTGTCTGCTGTTTTACTCGTTTTTACTTTTTACTACATAGGACAATAGAACAAGGCTGATGCAAACAGGAGAGGCCTTTTCAGCTCAACTCTGTTTGCTCTTAAGTTGCTTTAGTATTTACCATGCATGCCTCGTCGCTTGTGTGTCAGCAGGAGCAGCAGCCCCTCTATCTGCTGTTTGTTGTTACGTCCACGATAGTGGGATGTTCTGCTAAGCACACAGGCTTAGATACAACTGTTATAGCAACAAACGGGTAGCATTACAAACCTCTTTCTCGTACAAGGACATATAAAAACAAACACATACATTCCAGGTGAGTGACACATCAGGGGTTATGTTCTCTTTCTAATGAGACCTTCTGCAGAACCTGTCTGCTGCAATGACAACGGGGCTTCTTCTTGCTCAGACCTGGTTATAAATAAAGCCTTTGCGCTGAGAGACACACAACTTTAGGACAGGTATCTGAGACAGCTGCGTATGTAACAATTTTCTGCAGGTTGATGTGCATAACAAGGTAAAACTGCATGTGGCAAATTGTGGCAAGTAATTTATGCATCTACAGAGAGTAGGTGGAACACCACTCATTTGTAGCTTTTGTGGTTTCAGTCTATGTTAACTGTGGTCAAATGGATTCGTTTTGCTCCCACCTCCGCATCAAATGTCTGCATCCTCACTTATTCTAAGCAGAAGCTTTTTTTTTATGTATCGTGGGGATCACCCTCAAAGCGTGATTTTCAGGAATTTCTGTGTGCCTGCGTAGTTTGTTGGGTTTATGTATATTCATAAGCGTGTGTGTGCGCGTCTAGTGTCTTTCCCAGGTGCCTGCCCTAGTGTTAGGTCTTGGTCTGTGGGGGCTTGCGAAGGCCAGCCTGCTGGCAGCAGCTGGAGAGTGTCAGCAGATGTGAATTGTCAAGCGTTGTGTTTGGTTCATTAGCTGCTCTTCCACTTGCACCAAACACAGCTGTTGCCTGGCCCACAGAGCAAAGGCGAATGTGTGTACATTTGTGCATCTGTACAAGAGTGCAAGAGCAAAGGAGTGAGAAAAACATTGACAAATATATTTTAGTTAGTGTCCAAAGTGTATCTAAAAGATGCATTTTAAGTGAGAGTAAAAAATAAATAAATAAATTGAAGTTTGTTGAACTTATGTTTCCTAGTTTCAGTTTTTATATTTTCTGGTTCACCTTATAGAAAGTACTAAATAAAGTGTTTTTCTCAATTCATGTTCTGTTGATGTTGGGATCAACCCACAAAATCCAAAAATACAAACAAAGCAAATTATTCCACAAATTACTTGTAATAAAGTAAAATGGAAAGAAATCAACCAATCTGGCAGTAGTTAGAAGTGTGTCTACTGCTGCCATGTGCAAGTCAGTATGAGCTGCTTTAGTATTCACTGAATGCTACTGAAAACATATCTCATTACCAAAGTACTGTACAGAGAGGCATGACTGCTACAAGCAAAGAGACCTTTACAAAAAAGTGTCTTACTGGTTCAGAACATTGTAGGAGTAAAACAAACATAATTTCACTGCAAACTAGCCATGGTCAGATGCCCCTAAGATTTCTGATCCGAGATTCAGAAGAATAATTAAAAGAGCTGTCCAAAAACCAAGTACTTCTTGCAGATAAAAGATCTGTAAATAGCAGGTTTTGGAGGATTTCATCCCCAAATCAGTTCAGTTCAATTCAAGTCATTATAATTGATTCAGATTAAGTCAGTTTTGTTCTTGACAGTTACATTTAAATAATTTCATCCAATTTGCTTTTATTTCAAATAATTTCACTTTTAGTTAATATTAATTGAAAGTCAATTTAATTTTACATAACTATTTTGGACTATTATTTTCTTCTTTGTCATTTTATTTCAAATTTCTCAAGTTCAGTTTATTTCTATCAGTTAGATTTTTTTTCTAATTGTTTTAACTATTCCATGTCAGGTGAATTAAAGTAAGTTCAGTTCAATTTATTAATTATAATTTGAATTAATTTTAGTTAAGATCTTTCAGTTCAGTTGACGTCAATTAAAGTCCTGTCATTCCAACTCACCCTAGCTGTTGGCGTATCACCCTGCATATCAAATTTGGTTAAAAAAATGGCTTAGGCAATAAAACCTGCAGAGCTGTTTGATAATATATATATATATATATATATATATATATATTCTGGTGATGGGGCAGAAACTTCCAATGATAATTTACTAATAAATATATAGTATATCATTAATATTATACCATCAAATCGTATCTGTTGTATCTACTTTCTGGTACAGATTTAATCTAAATCTAAAATACTAGGATGTGCATTTTTCAGAATCACAGCTTTGTGGGTAAGCAGCAACCCACTGCTGCTTGATCCACTTATGCACAATCTAACTATTGTTAGTACTGTCATTTATTTCTCTTGTTGTCTAGTCATTCCATATTCCATTGTCCTGAATGACCAGGACTTGGCTGTGTATAATATGCATTCAGACTGCTGTATCCTCTGAATAAATACATATTTATTCTGAGCCAAGGTCTGTTGTAATTAACAGGAAGGCGGCTGGAGAAATTCTATTATGCATCTCCCCGGAGTCACAGGCAGCTCTCCGAGTCTCAGGTCAGCTGGTCTGGTTATGGAGACGTCTCATTCACACATTTCCACGCAGTGCGTGTGCGCTAGGCACAGCCATGAATATTTGTGCTCCTGCACGCTCGTGTGAGTGTGTGTAAATGTTGGCAGAAACCAGATAGAGTGCAAGTCAGTCAGCAAATGTTATAACTGAATTAGACTACTATTTCCTCTGCCAGGTCTCTTAATTGGATGTTAAATCAGTATTGCTTTCTTTCAGTAGATAGCGCTCTGGATGAAATATCTAATAAAAGCATAAAGGCTGGGAATATTTGCTGAGTGTGGAGAGGAGCCCAGTGTGAACGCTAAACATGGTACATCTAAACTCTGTTATGCATTTTGTTGTTGAATGAACGTCGTGCGATTCCCGAGTGAGCGTTGCAACAAATTATTTCCAAAGAAGCGAAGTCTTAGCTTTCTAACCGTGAACAACAACTACTACATCACCCAGAAATGAAAAATAGAAAATTAAAAGGAAAACTACAAAAGGGGGTGACATTGATTAATTTGATAACTTAAGGAAAGAGCGAGGAAGAGTCCTGGGTGGAGGTAGATCCAGCAGCAGTATTTTTTTTTAAGTACTGCTAATGCAAGTTGAACAGTTGACTGTGTCTTAGTGAAATCCCTGCAGCCTAATTAGGTGAAAAAGCACAAGATGTTTATGAAGCATTCTAGGCAGCCAGTGACAGCCACTAAAGAGCCTCTGACTGCAAAAACGGTGACAGAGTGGATCGACGTGCCCACAGAAGAATTTGCCATGAGGGTATTTACCCTGAACCTGCAGAGTTTGCACAGATGACATCTTAATAAGCTGAGCACTATGATATATTTTTAACTGAGCAAGTCGATCTCTCTCGAGGACTGTGCACCAGTGCCCATATCTAATTGGGTTTTCCCCTTCCTCCTGCACTGGCGTACCATTACATTATTGTTGTATGAAGTTATAACCTAATTTCCCAGTACCTTACAGAAGATTGTTCAAGCATGACACTCTTTTTTTTTCTCCCCACTTTATGCGTCCTCTTTTTTTCTCTCAAGTTTGGATTATGTCAGTTTAAAAAGGGAAAAAAAAGTGAAATATAAAAAGACTGAAGAAAAATCTAATTTAATCATAATGCCAATCATTCAGTGAACAATATGATAGGAATAAGTAACGGCTGACTAGGGTTTGGGTCAGTCATTCAAACCACAACCAAAATCCTGTTCTTCTTTTCTTTGTGAGCTGTGGTGCTGAAAAACATGGAGGGAAAAGATTTCCCAGTAGTTTAGGATTTGAAGCATATCAAAGCTCTGTTGGATCGCCTGATCACTCATTTCACTGAAATTTGTGAGCAATGTTGTCCACCCTTGAAGAGGCGTAGAATAAAGGCTAAAAAGACACATCTTTGGAAATTCAATTAACTAATCTGTTCAAGTAAATCAGAAAAATTCCCTCCTTGGAATTTCTGGTATATCATGTTCAGTAATAGAAATCCCAAACTTCATTTCCATAGCATCATGTGGAGGCTGGTTCTGTCTATCACAATGAAGAGAGATACAAGTCGAAAATCAGCTGTTTTGATTTACACTTTATATGTGTTCTGACTCTCACCTATAGACATGAGACACAGATCAGGTCTGAAAGAAACAAGATTGGCTCAAATAAGCTTCCACAACACGATGGCTGGATTCATCCTCATCGGTTGAGGAGCTCTGTCATCTAGGGAGGCCGGACGCAGAGCTGCTGCATCTCCCATCACAAGGTTGAAGTAGTCAGGCATTTGATTAGAATGCCTCCTGGTAGCTCACTTTGAAGGGTTTTTTTTTTTTTGGCATGCCCTAGTGAGAGGACACCCTGAGGGAGAGCCGTAACTTGATAGAAAGACTACAAATCCCCTCTGGCCTTGGAACGCGGTCTCTTTCTCCATTTTTACTGGAATTGACGTAAGACTGCCAATTGGACCATGGATTTTGGAGTTTTTTCTCCAGAAGCTATTTTTTTTATTGTAGTATGAAGCTTTTGTTTAGTATATTTTCAGATATTGCTGCACCTAAGACGGTAAAGATGTACATCAAGTCTAGCTATGAAAATGTTGCATCAAGAGCTTTCAGTCAGATATCTAAAAATGCCTCTGGCTTTCTTTCCAATCACTGACTGCAACTAAAACGGTTTTCAAATAAATATGAGGAGCCTGAGTTTGTAAAAGAACATGAACATTAACTAGGTTGACAATGTTTGAGGACAATGCTAATTTCTCCATTTAAGCCTCATTTGAGGGTTTGGGAATGATTCCAGAGCTCTGCTACCGGTGTCCCTCCCCAATCGAGCCCTGATGGCGAAGAGCGCAGCCTTGATGTGTTTATTCAAACAGCTTTTGTTTACGTGTTTGCCGTTTCTGGCTACGCGCATCACATCAAAAGGCACTGGCTGTGACAGAGCGCATCAAACATAGCCGGAGTCTTTGGAACAGACAGCCGAGAAAAAACAAGTTATTGTTTTATCATTTATCTTCTTTAAGGCTAAGCATCCCAGCGGTAAAGTGCTAGCTTTACCACAAAATCCCCACCTTACAAGGGAGCGTTGTGGAAGTTGGATCTCTCGAGGCCTGGTGGTTAAGGCAGAGACGGTTGGATCTGTGTTCAGCCTGCATGAGCTGCCAGCAAATCTGTTAATTAAGCATGCTAATGGTTGTAATTGTTGCTGGTGGTGAACCCAGCTGTTGAGGTAAATTCTAGGTTTAGCCCACTGGTTGTCAGGATTCAGCTTTTGTGTTCGTGTGTGCACATTTGTTGCCGGCACACGTCTTATTTTATGCATGAATGAGGAAGGAAGCAGGCAGACAGAAACGGTGAGCATGGCTGGGCAGCAGAGGGAGGAAGAGGTGAGAGGTTAGCGATAGGCAGGGAGGGTATAAGGCGAGATAGAGAGGCGAAAGATGAGCTTTTTAACCTGGTGGCTTACCTTCTTCCTCTCAGAATCAGACATCATTTCTGCAGCTGCTCCCAGGAAAATGTCCAATACATGTTTGCCCTCTGCCCATGGCTTATAGTGGTGAGGCTGAGATCATGTCAGGCTAATACTGATCTCACCTAAATTGGCACTAGTTAGGCACTTGGTTTGTGGTAGTCTGTAGGCGACTGTGGCTGTGCAGGTAGAGGAGTCGTCTTGCAATCGGAAGGTTGTAGGTTCAATTCCAGCTTCCTCCTACCACACCTCAATGCCCCCCTGGGCAAGGCATCCAACCCCAAATTGCCAACCGAGCTGCATATCAGTGCATAAATGTGTGAGCATTTGTGAGTGCTAATGGGTGAATGTGACTCTAGTGTAAAGTGCTTTGAGTGGTCAAAAATGTTTGGATGAAGCACTATATAAGTTCAGTCCAGCTACCAGATGTCCATTTTTATTGCTTTTATTCTTACTGGTAAACTCACAATTCTAGTGGCATTAAACATATTATATATATATATAAGATTTTAGGATAACTAGGAGATTTCTGTTTTCTGTTGGGGTATGCATATTCAGAGTAAAGAAAGATAAAGAACTGCAAAGCAGAGGGACCCACTTTTTGACAGAATATTCAGCTTTCATATAATATATACAAAGGGCATAAAATAGCTACTTGGAAGGGCACAGTCCGATACCCAGAGCATAAATAGGAAAAATAAAAAGTTAAAAAAAAAAAAAAGAGAAAAAGAAAAAGAAAACAGAGCTCAAAATGATGGTTTATTGATCAATTGAATGAAGGCCTTGGTTCTTCTGCCTGGCTATAGAATGTTTTTTGAAAAATTGTAATGTAAAATTTATAAAATGACAAAAAATAATAATAATGGAGATAAATTATCTTGGAAATAATGTCTTGCTTGCTTTTCAGTTATTGAGACCAAATAGCTTAACTGTTGACTTTTCTACCTTATTGCCTCGGATGTCAGAAAGGCTTCTTTAAACGCTCTTGACATAATTCTTAACTCAGTTTAACCCTTGTGTGTGCGAGGACTGAGGCAAACGTAGAGGACTATGGCAAATGATACAAGTTTTACATCTGTGGTTGGTTGAAGCCCATTTCTACATACAAAGGTTAACTCAGTGACCTTTTAGCTTGAAGATGAAACATAATTTCTTTCAATATTCTGTTGAGGGGTAAAATGAAATCTTTTTGCTGCAGATTTTTGTAAGCAAAAATGTGTTTCTTGAGTCTCTGTATGATCACTTCACACTGGTTTAAACTAAAATAATGAATGTACATAGTTTACCATAAAAACCCCTGAAGTAATTTCACAGCTCCCCCATGGAGTATTTCATGTTCATACATATGTTTTTGTTTCTTTTATAATTAACATATTAGTTTTGTTATAACTTACTGTTTCCTTCGCTGTAGTGTAGTCATAGAAAATACCTACTTTCTACCAAAGTTAAATGAGAAGATTTTCCCATTTACATAACTTTAATCAGAATAAGGAGCTTTTTTTGTGATCACACCACCTGCTCCATGTTTGTCACATAACAACATCATTGTTGATTTCAGGGTTGCCTAAAAAATTTGGGAGCATGTGCTCATTAGAAAGCGTTTGAGCACAAAACCAGCCAAACTATCAGAAAAAGGAACATTTACACCATGTTTCTCCCATCTGACTTGTAGTTTGATCTGCTTCTTGCCATAGTGCTAGATATATTCCAACTTCTGGGGAAAAAGAAAAAAAAATCTTCTCCAAAGTAAATCAGTAACTTCTGTCAGACTGGAATTAATCTTGAGATAGAAGACACCTGCTTGCTCCTTTTGAACATTCGCTCCAGAAGTGATGGTGCCCCTGACGGCATAAAGAAACATGTTCTCATTTATGCCCAGTGATGAGAGAGAAAGTCAGTGCGAGTCCCGATGTCTTGTCTTTGCTGCTCACTCTTTGATAGATGAGTTGGTGCATTTGTGATAATTTGCTATGCCTGTATCAAACGCTTTCCGCATGCAGTGGGATTCGTGAGAACATGAGGCGATGCAACATTTCGTAAACCCCCTGTGATCACTGCAAGGAGCCAAGTCTAATAGTGTCAGTCATGATGTTTCTTGTCCTCGAGGTGAACTATTAAACACTTCTCAGAGTTTTCCAAGTAGGGTTTAAAGAAAATCTTGGACTTTTACCTACCTTTTTATATTCTGTTTCATTTTCTCTTTTAGTACTCTTTGTTAGTATTGTCTGTCCTTTATGCCTGGTACCTTCTGTGCAGCTAATGCTCTGACTGCACTGAATAGTCGTGTCATCCAAGAGCTTAAAATTTAAATGTTAATATACCGTGTGGTATTTGCTGTTACAGTGTACTTCGCCATTGCAACACACTGTTTACATATTATGCGAAAGAGAAATTAATGAAACCAAGCATGCAGCAGCGAATGCTTTCATTGAAAAAAGAAAAAAAGCTGTTTTGTTGGTTAAAGCATTAACCTGTCACATCTGCCGCTACACGAGGAAGGCTAAGCAGTTAGGCAATGATGTTATAAATAACCTTTGTTCAAGTCAATAAGCAATTTTGCGTTACTCGTTTGTTTATCACAGAGGACTTAGGGAGGCAGAGGAAGAGGGGGAAGGAGGGTGTTTAGCAGGTATAGACGGGTCTATGGGCATGCATACTAAGAAAGACAGACGTAATCTAACACGCCGTTACAGACAGACACACACACACACACACACACACACACACACACACACACACACACACACACATATGCAATAACAGCACACGTCATGGCCCTCAGCGGCTCCGTGNACACACACACACACACACACACACACACACACACACACACACACACACACACACACACACACACACACACACACAGCATGTCCTTCTTCTGTCCCGTTGTCTGCTGGCCTGTTAGAGCCTAATCCTGTTTATCTGCCTGTGCCGTCTTTGAGGGTCTTTGTGTTTGTCTGTCCAGGAGCAGGCGCTACTGCGAGCTGGGGTGCGCGCGTAACTGAGCAGTCATGTGCGTTTCTGTGTGTTTGTTTGTGATGAAGATGTCTGAAGGAGCTGATAAGCTGCTGGTTACGCTCTTTGCAGGAAATGGATGTCTCCATATGGGCGGAAGGTGACACAATGTGATCCCACATGATTAAAAAATTAAAGTGGACACAATTCCTTTTTCCAGGAACATTTCTAAAGTATGAAGGCAAGCGAAATTACCGTTCACCTTAATGTGTCCGGGTCTTTTTTTTATATCTATAGTTAGGTTTATTTATAGTCCATAAATGGATGTAGTGGCTGCTATTCAAAAACTACTGGCCAAGTCTGTTGAAATGAAGGTGTAAAATATCTGAATGAACTTGTGACCTTCATGATGCTATAAAGCGAAGGTGGTTTATGCACTGGAAAGTCTCAGAGGTACTTAGACGGCTGCAAAGAGCTGGAGGACACAACCAAAGCATGAGATCAGAATCTGTTTTCTTGGCTTTGGGATAGCTTCTGATATTGAGCTTGGAATTACTTTCTTGTAATCCATTCATTCTCATAGCTGATTCCTGGAGGAACCACATTCTGATGATTACTTGCTTAATCTCTTCTGAAGGCTTTGGAATGCACAACAGCAACATTCCCTGGAGTAGACATTTGTGTTTCTAATATTGCTATGATTTCTAATATTTCCAGTAGCAATAATATTAATAACTATTTTTATTTTTATATTATTATGTACTACTACTACTACTACTACTGCTGATAATAATAATGATAATAATAATAATAATAGCAATTATGACGGAAATTTGAAACTGTTTTTATCTTTGCATTCATAAGGAAATAACATACATATGCCAGCTAATCCTAGGTAAGCTAGCTATTAGCTGCAATAATAGCATTACTGATTAATTGAACTGTTTAAAATATGATTCTACTGACTCAGTTGTGAGTACAGTTCTACTGTATAGGTACAGTAACATGGTGAATGATCATTTGTATTTCATCTTAGATCAATTTGGTCAGTTTTCAATGTAGCTAATAATTACTAACTCAGTGGCATATCTTTTGTGCATGTTCTTCGTGGCGCGCAACAGGAAAACAGCAAGAGTCCGCCATATATAAGATCAGCGCTCATTTCCCTAGCAGCGACTTTAAATAAGCGAAGGAGAGCTAAATGCACGAGCGAGGATGCTTCCCTACAGCCAGCACATCCTCTGACATCGATCTGTGTCATTACTCCTCTTTGCACCTGGTTCCATATGACTAGATGGCCTACAGGCTGGACAACTAAGACAAGAGCCAGACAGGGTCAGCAGATACAAATGGTCCCCCTCAGGGTATTCCTTTCATCCTATGGGAGTTGGGAGGAAGAAATAAGAAGAGAGGAAGTAAGTTTCCATTTTTTTTGTAGGTTATCTGAACAGGATATGGAGTCAGGATAACAGAGGTATCATCAGAGTGCCAGTAATGTCAGTGTATTGTTCTAAACTCTCTCAAGAGAATGTTGGAGCTCAGGTGGGTGTAAAAAGAAAGTTGCAGCCAGAAACATGCAGTGCGTAGCTTTAGCAGATGTGTCTTCGGTTTGCGTAGGCAACATACTAAATTAGGACCAATTAATAGGAGGCATAGCTTTTCATATAGTGGGATCCTGTGGCACGCTATAGTTTGTAAGAGACATAACTGGCAAATTTAAGATGTGGAGTCTTTCATGGGGAGCTGAGTTTTCACCCTGCGAGCCTGGTGAGCATCATTAGAGAGTTGGAGTGAAAGTAACCAACACAGAAAGCCTGAGTGCAGACGAGGCTATGCAACAAACACAGGTGGCAGCAAGAGGACTCAGCTTTCAAGTGCCAGCAATAGCTGGGCTACCACCATGTCACCACTTTTCCTAAAAAAGGGAATGAATGGCCAATTTGCTTCCTCTCTCTACACCCATGAAAGGTCATTTGTAGAGAGGCAATGCTTTCAAACAAAATCTGACAAGCTTTTTGGTGGTGAAAGCATTGGGGCTATATTTTTTGAGCAAATAACACAGCTGTTTAAATTCTGTAGTTGTTTTGTTTTTGTCTTTCCAGCTAGTTAAACTTTTTTTTTCTAACACATCATTTGCGATATCTCTACATCACAGGTATTCTCATTCTGAAAAACTATATCAGACTCGACAGTCCAAAAAAAACAGGAACACAGGACTGTGTGAGTAGGAGTCAGGGGGACTTGTATTTTATTTCCCTTCCTTCTGGCAGTCTAGATGGAAATTCTAACTTTTTCAATTTAACAGGGGACATGATAGAACAGGCTGGAGATTTAATCATATTTTTTTGAACAAAGTAGTATTTAAAGCTGGCATAGCCAGTGATGATACAACAGTATAACCACTTGACCAAAATACTTAAAACTAAATAAATCCAGCTTTTTTTTTTTAGAGTTTAGTGGATACCTTGAATTCACAAAGATCCTTAGGAGTTTTTCTTCATATATTTTTATAAGGCTGCAAAAGGGATATTTTTTTTACATCAGGATTCCTAAAAACCTCCTATTTTTTTCATGTTTTATTTTCTTAGGTGCTACACATTTCTGTTTTGCAACAGCATACCTAACCTACACATCTATTATCAGCTGGAATAACAGCTAAACTCAATGATATAACAGGACATGGGAAGGAGCGGCGCTGTTCACCTCTCCTGTCATATCTGGATACCAAATGATTAGATAAATAAAGGGGTTTCCATTACCTCAGAGTTCGCTGACAGCGTGTTATTGCTGAACAAAGTTGATTATGGGGAGACAAAAGCTTTCACTGTACAGAGACATTAGCCCACTCAGGAGGCTTTATGGTGTATATGATGACCATTAGTTATTATGTCAATTAAGCATTCATTAGAGCACTTTGATCCCTCTGGAGGCTGCCCTCTGTCAATGTGACAAACCTGATGGTAATTTTCTCTCACTGACAGCTTATTAACTGAAGTATGTGACAAGTATTCTTATTTCCCTTTCTTTCTTTTTTCTTTTTTTTGCATGCTATGCAGTTCGTTATAGACCAACAAGCAGCTGCACTTTTGCGGGAGATCGCTGCAATATTCACTAATCATTTTGTTGACCTTTAACAGGCGTCTCCCATTGTTCCAGTCATCTGCAGTTATTCCACCGGTTAAACAGCTTTATGACTACGAGCAAGTACAATTAAAAGATATACTCGGCGATGGACTATATAACAGAGAATGCTTTATGTGGGGGCCACCATATCCGAGGAGGGGAGGGTGATATTTGTGGACAGCAAGGATGAGTGATTCATTGAACGACGGGGGCATTTTTAATCCGGTATGTCGCCACTTAAATCCCAGTCACTTAATTTAACCTCCTTTTGTTTAATTAACCTCAGATTTCAGAGCTAATTAGGTGCAGGTATTAAAGGCGGATTATTTTTCCTCGCGCTCTAGCTGTCGGCAGACGCGTGGATATGTGGTCTTGCTGTGCCTTAGATGAGAAATGATTTGGTATCTGATTGAAGCTTCAGGAAAGATGGGGAGGCACTGACAAGGAACAAGGTTGCCCAGGCAAAACGTCAGAAGTTTAAGCGTTGCAGCGTGTCAAGGTGTCGTATTGTTTGTGCATGGCATGCAAAAACATTTAGCTTACCTTGAAATCCACAATCGCTCCTCGACAATGGGTCGCTAAGCAGAACAAAAGCTTATTTTTCATGTAAAGGAAAACTAATTAAGAATAGTGAAAAAGGATCAAGGTTTTCCATTCTGTTTGTTTCAAGCTCTTTCGTTGCGATTTTGTGCCTGTAGATGCTTGAAAGGGCGATTTCCAATTGAATTTGACAACACATACTGTCTTTTGTATAACAACTCACGCATTCACAAAAAAAAGGCCTCAATTCTTATGCTTTTCCTGCAAATATAAACGGTCGTTTTTGTTTTGCGTTCTTTTGTTTCATTATTTCTAAACTCTGACAATGCTCTGAAAGAAACGCGTCTATGCCTCTTACTAAGACATAAACACTGAAAACACACGAGAGCTGCTGGAAATTTTTGAGCTGCATTTTTAATAAGGCTCTGAAGTAGGAGCGGTGCAAGAATCCTCAAAACTTGCCACAAGCGTGGTTGTCTGTTCGTCTAATCACCAAAATTGTCACACCGTGGCTCATTAGCCTGATGGGAGATCTATGGCAAATGACCTCAGTGCTAACCTCCTGTTGCCTGCAAATCAATGTGCTCACAACAGGATGTAGGAGGGAGTAGAAGAGATGGGGGAAGAGGGAGGGCAACAAGAACATCTGGCCCATCTGTTGGACAACAATTCAAGGGGTTAATAACAGAGGTGATGATTGCAAATAGCTCGTCCACTTGTAAGAATGGAGTATAAACAAAGGCAAATTGGAAACAGGTAGCCCACAGTGTCCATATTAGGCGTCCTGGAGGGGCCTCACCTGATTACAACAATCACTGCATGCGTTCTCTCAGCGAGACAAGTGAGGCAGATGGAGTGGTTTTAAAGCACATGCCTGCATATCCATCCCTCCATCCATCACTGCTGCTTGATCCTCTTCTGCCTCTTATCCATATTTGAAATTACAAAAGCCTCTCATATGAGTGGCTTATCACCCATGTAATGACAAAGTTCAAATGTGAATCCAGCTACGCAGCTCAGAAAACCATTGAAATCCCCTCTTAAAGGTACTGGTGGCTACAATAAGCACAGCCAGCTTCCAAAGCACCTAGTGGCTGGAAAACAGATTAAAATAGTGGGGTTGCCAACTGCAAGCTGGTTCAACATTCGGTCTCGGATACCAATGTGAGATCTAGTTTACAACATACCTACTCTAAAAAAATATGTGCAATTACTTATTTTAATTTATTTTAATCCACACTTTGAGGAACGGTATTTCACTGCAGGTATTGCTGTGAGTCTTTGGAATTTGAATCTACCAGCTTTGGACAAGACGCTGAAATATTTGCCCGTTGTTCTTTGCAGAGTTGCTCAAGCTCAAGTTGGATTCTGTACCTCTGTAGATTTTAGAGTGGATTTAAGTCTAGATTTTGACTGGACCATTTCAACAGATGAATTCTGTTGTAGATCAGATTGTATTTTCCGGGTCAGCGTGGTTGGAACATGAACCGCCACTGTGGGCTCAAGCTTCCCAAAGCCTTCAACAGATTTTCTTCCGCTGCTGCAATGTATTATCTCTGTCCCTCACTGCATCTGCTCTGAGCATCTTAACTGTGTCTAGTTAGAGAAAAAATATCCACCAACTCTATAATGGGTTTAAAGCGGATATGCACTTCAACTGTGCCATTTGTCCTCCTTTGTTTGTGTGTACAGTAAGCCAAAGGCTTCTATTTTCATCTCATCTGATCAGAGCTCCTTAATACCTGTTCAAATATTTTTTTGTAAATGTGCTGTTGAACAACATTCCCAAACTGCATTTTTCTGTTCTTTGATTTCACCTCAGAACAGACCAGCATGATACATATGTATGTAGTCTGTGCTGAAGGAAAGTGCAAAAAAGGCAAATCATATGCAGTTCAGACTAGGTGACTTTTTTTTCTTTTACTTGAAAGAGACTGTTTTGATTTCTTCAACTTTGCCTCCTCTCATCACAGCGGTACTTACCATTTCCTCCACGCAGACTAGGCCCAGAAAAATTTCCTCACACCTGCCTGAAGAAAGAGATAGAGAGCACGTTTTTGATCGAAATGGGTTTATATTTTCATGTAGTTTGCTTTCATTCCAAACACTGCAAATAAGAAGAGCTGCAACTCACTCACACACCCACACGCACGCACACAAACACACCCACACGTTTCTTATAACCTGAATCTTTAAATGCATTCTTATACCAGCTTTCATGAGTGAAAATTATATAGGCAATCCCCTATTACCCCACCCACACAAATGCACGCATGCACACGCATACACACACTCCAGACACAAAAGCAGAGTCACAGGGAAGGGCCTCTCATCCAGGGCCTCTGTATAATTAACTGGAGCAGCTGAGTTTAGGGATTACTCCAGGAGGGGCGGTGAATTAAAGCTCAGCTAATGAGTTGAAGTTTCTTAATTTGTTCTCCCCCGTAATTCCAGAATGGATTAGCAGTAGCTTTAGTCGCCTCTTTCCGCCGATTAGCATGACTCGCTCAGTTTTGGCATTTAGCAGCAGGGCGGATAGAAAAAGAAGATGGGAGCAGCAACAATGACTATGTTGCTTATGAATCCATGTGTTTCTAAGTGAAATGTAGCAAACAAAGGCAATCGCCCTCTAAAGACATGGAATGTTAAAGTCAGGAGAACACGTGTAGTACATTTTTCTTAGGATTTCATTTCCCGTTTATATTGATGTTTTTGACGAACAAAAAACACAACTTGTAGCTCAATATCCCCTTTAGATTTCCCACTCTGACTTTACTCCTCCTCCGACTCCTTGGCAACAACAGGAAAGAAGACTAAAGACTGTCAATTAGAGTTAAAAGACTGTAAGGGTGGTCGAGGGCAGTCAAGCCTTACAACAGGACCTGGCACCATTTTTGATGCCCAATAATAAAAATTGACAGTGCTTGTTTATTTTTCTGCTGCATCTCTTGGCCATAAACCTCAAGAGCCAAAGTAATAGTGAAGACTGGAAATAGCAGGAAAACCTTGCTTTCATTCACATATCTCTGTTAGCTCCTCACAAACTTGAGATGCTGGAGTGTCATTAGTCTCCTTTTTTTGAGTGGCACTCTAAACCAGAAGAATTAATGCAGGGAAGTGTTATATCTTCTAGTCGTCCCCTCAAAAATAAGGCAAGCTAAGAAAAATGTACATGGAATTTCTATTTCAATGTCAACCTTTAGGTTGTGCTTGTTTTCTTTATAACTTTGTAATTTTCTGTTTTTATTATGTAAAGCACTTTGAACAGCCTTGCTGCTGAAATGTTCTATGCAAATAAATAAACTTGATTGAGCGAAACTTTAAATATCTAATCAAAGTGTTAAAATATCAGCTGAAAAGAAACTGTGGTTTGCTTTGTACTGGGATCGAAAGACATGAGACGAGATACTGTATGTTGACAAAGTAGGTAAAATATTTAGCAACATAAAGTTAATGTAAAATCTGGACGCCAATTAAAAAAAACACCTTTTGGGGATAAAAACCAAAATAATGTGGTTGCTTAAGTGTGCACACGCTTAAACCTCTACTTCATTGAAGTGTGTATTTTTTATAATTTTTTATTTTATTGCAGTACTCTGTATTTTTGGATCAGAGTCTACTAGACTCTATTTGCCCACTCTGCTTTCCAAGAACTCTCCAAATCTGTCAGATTGCGCAGGCATCTCCTGTGTACTAACCTTTTTCATATCACCACACATATTTTCATCCAGGCTTAGTTCTGGTCTCTAACTTGGCCAACATGGAAAGTTTTTCTTCGTCTTCTGCTTTTTCATCAGCTAAAGGTTTTGCACAGAGATTGACCAGCGTTTTGGAACTGTCTGCATTCTTTTCTCCCTTCCTGTAGTGTGTTGGTAGGCAAGACTGGTGTTGAGAAAATAAGTTTTAGTTTTGTCCGTGTCTCAACTACATTTTTACTTGTTTCAGCATTTTTTACTTCTCAAAAAAGTTGAAACCAGTCAGAAGAACAGCTGCAACTTATTTTTGCTCTGGACATTTTTGTGACAAGTTTTTTACTCAGGAAAGGGAGTTGTTTCTACAAATGTTCACAGAAAATCAAAATTTTCTAGCTTTTCAAATACTGCGGTGGTCTTGATTTTGAACTCTCTTTGTTTTGCTCTCAGTCCTCAACTAGATGTGAAGTGATGTGGTCTTTGTTAAAAAAAGATTTCGTCCTGGGAACCTTTCTGAACAGTTCTCATTTCAGCTTTTCATCACTTTTGAAAACGATGTCCAGTTTTTGGCAAACTCACTGTTGCATCATGTTTACTTCACTTGAAAATGATTATGGTGGATTGTTTTTATTATTATTATTATTATTATTATTATTATTATTATTATTATTATTATTATTATTATTATTATTTACATTTCTCTTGACAGACCCCTTTTTGACAGCAAGATCCCCATATGCAACATAAAGTTTCTCTCCAAAATATGTTCTTTCTATTGAGTTTAGAAGGTTGTCAGGTCACAGTTCCACACAGTGACATGTGTGCTCGCTAATTTCATTAGCAGTGCCTTGTAAAAAAAATTGCCAGCTGAAATGTTGACATTTTACTGATTCTAATTATTGTTCTTTTGTGAAATTATAAAGTGCTAACTTATTCAGAATTAACCAAAAAAATACAAAATAAACATGCAAAAAGTGACACAACGATCAAAACATTGGCCTTCTTACATAATTACATTTCTTAAGCTTTTCAGTAAATTGTTAAAGAAAGAAAAGTGACTCAGTGATAAAGGTGGAAAAAGCTTTTCTCAAGGCTCCTGGCAGTATTTGGGCTCTTACACTGTCAAAACATCCAATAAAGGAGGTGAAAAGGTCCTGTAGCCAATTAGAAAGCAGCAAAAGACTGTGGCTCAGGAGAGGCTCTATTGTGAAACCGCATCACTGCAACATCCTCCTGATTATTTTTAGATCCTGCCTCAGAGCAGGAGGCTTGTGAAAGGTGTGTGAATATGCCCCTGCCTGGGAAATGTCACACCCGCGCAGCAATATCAAGTGCTGAATTCGGTCCTAGCTTAAGGAAGAAAGTCAGAACCTCTCTGAGTCTGTGAGCTGAACATGTGCACTCTCATTAGGATCTCTTGTATCAGTTGTGGCGGCAGGGTGCGCAGGGTGTGTTTAGTGTCGCGGGAGGGGGGCAGAATCTAAAGCATACGGCTGTCAAATTAGTGGGTAGATGTACCTCTGTAAGCAGGAACGGGCTGCCTGACCGATCAGAGTGACGTATGCATCTCATTGGTGGACAGCTCTCATCAGGGAACTCAATTACCATGGCGACAGTCAAGAGACTCAGGATGGGAGCAGTGAGCAAGCTTTTGGCATACTGTGTCATACTGTGTAGACCCTCATCTTCCTTATGAGGCCACTGAGGAGGCTGCTGCTTTGTTTGTAAATGGTTGACTTTCTCTTATCGTGAACAGGTTCAGTGAAATGTATGTGAAACGTATGATAGGGTAAATGATGAGAGTGGTGTTTGTGGAGCCTTTGTACATGAATGCTTAATTAATTAGCTCTTTGTTAATTGGGAGTTTCGTCAAATAAAAATTGCCGAATGAAAATGAGACTTAAAAGTTCACCACGTCCTCCTTGTGACCTACTGTGTATGGGTTTCACACATCTGTGTGTATGCAAGTGAGAGGGAAACACAAACCTCTCGACTTCATATTAAACGGACTCACTCCTTTGCCAGAGGGTTCGAACACTGCTGACCTCTGCTGTGACCACAACCATGTTGACAGCCGCTGCACTTCACACATACTCCCTCAGGCCTGATGTGTCCACTATCCTTCAGAGACGAGACCAGGCTACGACCAGACTTACAGACAGTGTAGCCCAGGCACGAAAACAACACCACTGAGTGGTGTGTGTTACCCATTTTAGCAAAGACCCCAACTGGCAGCTGTCAGCCTCTCGCAGAGCTCACATCGTCTCTGCTGGTTAACTCAGCTCTGTGACTGAAGAAAGGAGAATCTTTCTGTATGAAATAAAGATGTAAAAAGCTCTATGTCAAAGATACTTCTGCTGGCACCAGCTATGCCTTCACCCTTGAAGTAGGTGAAGTAGAGAAACATGTTAAGTTCAGCATCAGTGGTATTTTAAAAGTTTAATAGTGTGTCTGCGTCTTGCCAAAAACATACAGTTTAAATGTCTTCAAGTTTTGTCACGTTACACCTACAAATCTCAGTATTGTGATTCTAATTGCATAGTTTCGAGGTAGAAAATGTGTTATTTACGTGGGGGAACCCAGAAGCCTGTGGGCTGAGAAAGGGGTAGGAATACCTTTGTGTAGGACACTCTGTGGGTCAAGACAGAATTATCTCACACTGCATCTGTCTTCACTGAAACACAGCAGCAAACACAGCAAGGTCATTTGACTGGTACCACACACAGTTGATGATTAAACAATTCATGTGGATGCACACACTTGGCCACACAGAGAGTATAATTCTCTCTGTGTATTTATCAGAGATTTTCTGGAAAATCTTAAAGTAATACATCAGTAGGGTGTCTGTTTGGAACAGGAGCCAGTTATCTTATGAACTGACCAACTAATGTGATCTTTCATGTTTGTTGATTCTTAAATATGGCTTGCAGCAATGTCTTGTTAACATATTATTTATTTTTATTTACCAACATCAAATTTAAAGGTTCTGAAAACAAAGGCATGCCACACTTTTCAGATTTCTATTTACCATTTAAAAACCACCTGTCTTTTTTGCTGTTCTTCGTAGTGTTGCTCTACTTTCTAATGTTCT
Source organism: Micropoecilia bifurca (assembly GCA_903067075.1). Taxonomy (NCBI): domain Eukaryota; kingdom Metazoa; phylum Chordata; class Actinopteri; order Cyprinodontiformes; family Poeciliidae; genus Micropoecilia; species Micropoecilia bifurca. Next base: position 21,310 of record CAEGAF010173279.1, read on the forward strand.
GTTACATCTAAAATCTTAATAAAATCCATATGTTTGTAACACCAAGATGAACAATATCAAGAGGTGTGAATATTTTTAGACACTGTAACGTCCCCTGTGTTTGACTGGAATTTGTTCATTTTATTATGAAGGAGGGAAATATGTCTCCTCTTCTACACACTTTGCATAATACAATCTTTTTATATATTGGAACTGACAGTTAATTTTTATATATCAAAGCTCCATTTTCCCAGGATTCATTTGAAAGTTTTTTCCCCTCTTTTGTTGTTACATTGCACTGAGTTAAACTTGTTATAAGTGGTTTCTCAGGTAATTACCGACTTTCAGGGACTGACCACAGATGGGTCGCTAATAGGAACAAAAGGCTATGTTCATTATGTGTCCGAGTCAGCTCTTTTGTGGAGCGGTGGCATAATGCATGACACATCTGAGCGCAGGAGTCTGATAGAAGAACAGTAGAGGAAAGGTTCTCCCCCAACTTCCATTATACAGTTTCATTATTTATCAAACTAGCTGAATATTTGAAGAGGGATCTGTCGTGGGTTTAGATTTTTATCGACAATAGACTTCCTTGTAGTTCGCTGATTGGTTTCCGCAGAGGCCGAGCAGCAGATGAGAACCGAACATGAAAGGCTGTGTTAGGATACCTGTCAAAATCTGTCAGTTCCCTCGAATCTGGCACGCAATCTCCTCCTTATGATAAATTAATGATTTATCAGGATTTTGTGAAAAGGGCTCAGTGAGTGATGGGAGAATAATGAGATGATCTTTGATCATTTTTATGTTAGCTCATGTCAGTAATTTGTGGAAAGTCATTTGAATTCAGTTACTGAATTTCACCAGGAGCTGCGAAAGCCTCAAACCAAAGAGTTCCTTGAAATTTTCCTTACCACACACAAAAAAAAAAAATCCATGGGTAATATGCCTGTTTTTGAGCTAGTTTTACATTTTAGCAGGCAGTCACTTAGGCTGGCTCAGATATCTGATCCTAACTGTGGACAAACCGTTATTATGTCCATGATTGGACTCCCTCTGTGGGAATACGCAGCATTCTCCTCTCTGACTGTGTGAGCTTAATGCTGTGTGGCAGGTCTGGCACTCCGCTGCCTAAACACATCTGTCATGTTTTGTCATAGTGATGCAGCAACCAGTTAGCTCTCACCTCTGCATCATGACATGCTGCATCACAATCCAGATACAATTGTGTACATGAGCTCAGGAAGTAGCTCAGAAAATGTGAGGAGGGTAGATGTTGCTCTGTGATGTAACCCAACACCAAACACCTCTAAGGCAATGCTTACATTACACAGACAGTGTGTAAACATGATAAAAAAAAAAAAGCCTGCAGGCACTAAAACCTACAATAAGGAGCCATCGCTCTGAGTCCAAAAACTAACCACCACCTTAAAAGCCAAATCCGTGCTGCCCTGCTGGCTCAGGTGTCTGATTTCTACCACCTGGCTGCACTGATTCTGAGCAGGAAGTTGGCTGTGTTTCCCATGTGTCCAATTCCGCTACACAATGTTCTTTAATGAAGACAGAATTCCAAAGACTTTAATCTCCCTTTCACTCTTTCACACTTGCTTTTAAAAAAAGACAAACTTACCTCAAACTCTACATGAAATATGTAACTGGTAGAAGAAAGAAAAATAAAATGCAGGTGCTTCTCAACCACCTGCAACACTCAGTGCATAGCTATTCTCTTTGATTCTGATCTTTGTCAAGTTGCTTAGCCAGAATTGATCGCCAACAGGAATTGATTAGATCTAACCCAGAAAAAGTGAAGCAAGTCAGCAAGATGTCTGCTGGCGCCGTGCGGCGTGGTGTGCTCATCCAAGCCTCTTTAATATTCAAAGTCCGAGACTGACACAGAGATTAAACGATAAACAAGTGCCGAGGGTGAAGTTTAAAGTTTTATCTGTTATAGTTATTTTCCTAAGATGATAAATTCTCTTTTGGCTTTTCTGCTGCCTTACAGTGACCAGTATTACATAAGATAAAGAACAATATTTGACGTGAAAATTCACAATCAATAACTCAAGTAAAATAAGTAGACAGAAAAAAACTTAGCCTTTGATGATGATCAGAAGCTAACCACTAGAAACCTAGACTTTTTTTTCAATTTCATAAAAAAATATTAAGTTTGTGAACACAAATGTTAAGGTATTTTGTAGAAACTTTATGTAATACACCTGCATAAAGACGTCTTCTCATAGATATAACCTTTCCATTGTAGCTAGACCGTATGTGTAGATACATCACTATAGGGTAAACCTTTGTCCCAGTCTTAAATACTTAGCAGCCTCTCACCATTTTACTTTCTTGATTGCCATGTTTTTATCACTTCAACTGAAACTACCGACCTGTAGGAAAAGCATCCCTCATTATTTACCCTGGGCATTTTATGTTCAGGAGGATGGGCAACATGTGTAAGTATTGTATGTTCGGACTGAGTATACATGTTGCCCTTGTTTCTACAAGTTTCCACTTATCATGTAGGAGACATGAAAACAGGACATATTAATTCTACATATCAATTCATGTGACAAGCAACAAATGGACTCGTGAAAGATAAGTTTCATAGATGTGCTGTCAACAGAATATACCAGAGCTGGAGATCGCTGCAGCTCCTCCAGAGTTGGCATTGACCTCTTGACTGCTCCTCTTATTAATGATCCGTTTGCCCAGCCTCTCTGTTTACGTGGGTGGCATAAACAAAAAGTGAAATAGCTTAAGAAGTGCAAATGCAATTAGTTTTAGGTTTTTTCAAAGACTTAACGGTGGTTGTAATTTACTTGTGATCTGAGTTTAAAGTAATACATTCTAGGGAAAGGCAGCAGTGGTTTCAGTGGCTCTGCTCAAACAGCAGGACTTTGCCTGAAGCCAAAGCAAACCTGCTGGCAAGAGTTCTTTTGATCCCTGCAGGATCCACGAGGTCATTTGTTTGATGCGCAATAGCTTTCGGCCTCCACTTAATGCCAAAATCAAGACCAGCATCTCTGAAAAAATTGCATGCGAGTTGACTTAATTTTCCTCTGTCAGTGCAGACAGGTACTGCTCAGAAGACAAGCAGCTAAGTTGAAACACTTGTTCCCAGTGGCCAGGATGAGTGATGGGGATGAAGGAATGAAAGCCACTGTCACTCAAGATTCTCTTGCCTGTCATCTGATCTGTGGCGCCTGTCATCACATGAAGCAGACGGTGGGGCACAGGTGGAGCTAAAAGTGGGAGCAGCTATGCAGAGAGTTAACTGTGACTGACAGGATGAACAGGACAATTACACTACCTGCCAAGTGGCTTGAGTTCACTACAGCGAGGATCGCTGAGAAAGAAATGTCCAACTTATTGTGCCTTTAATTTGCCTGATTGTAATTTTTTTTATAACTATCTTACAACTAAACCTGATTTCTAATTGTAAAATTAATTTTATATGCCTGCTTTATGGCAGCACATTGAACAAAAATAATCAGAATGGTAGTGTTGGGTGAAACGGCAAGTGTTAAGTGTGGGTTCTCTAAACAGCATGGAGCAAACATGGCCCTTCTCCAGAAACACAAGATGGTATAGGCAGATGGCCAATTAAATCCCATAATGACTAATTGTAAATCAAGAGGGAGGTGTTAAATTTGGTCTACCTACAAATAAATGGGTATATAGCAACTCTACAATATTTCATATTTTTTTTCCAGGGGAGGATAGAACAAAAAAGGTTGTATATTGGCAGTGTCATGTAATGCTCATGCAAAATACAAGGTGTTTCAGAAATTTTCTAAATTTGAGCAGCAAATGGGGGATCTGATTACAGCTGACAGTTAGAGCATTATGCACTTTACTGAGTTCACAGCGGTTCATTTCACTCCGAGAGAAGAGGTCGCACTAAGGTTCCAGAACTGTAAAAAATCTCACGAGTTCTTCAAAGCAGTCCTCTGAAAGTGTTGATCTCTGCACTGACTCAACACAAATAGCTTTGATAGGTGGTGAATGTTGTTTATTTTTACAAAGAACTTCATGATATCTGAACCAGTTAGCGCAGACTTGCTGTGAAGCCTTAGTGCAACCCAAAACATGTTTACTTATGCAAGTAAAAAGATTTTTTGGGGCATTTTATGAAATATAATACATATGAAATATAACTTGTAAACACACAGGAGAGCTACCATGTGTCACTTAGTTAATGATTACTTGCTACGCATCCTGTTCTGTCTCAACACTCGTCTAATAATCAGTAGGGGCAAAGTTAGAGCAACTTAGTTAAAAACTATTTTTAACATTGGATTGAAGATTGGTTTGCTATAGACGGATAAATAGTTTAGGGACGTTCTGGGACTTCCTTTCACAGTTCCTTCCAATTAAGCTCGGTGTGGAGGAGATGCCCAGGATGGACGGAGTACTGAAAACCACCAATGCAAAAAGTTTTCTTATGAAGTCTGAGCACAGACAGTCCTCTACGAAGTTCAAAACAAAAGGGCTCATGCCACTCCTGACACGGAAGGTTGTCCTGGCCTGTGAGTTATCATTACCATAACTAAATGTTTTTCATCTTTTCATTATTTTTATCAATATTGCTGAGGACACAGCTAATATGTTTGTCACTGCCGTAACTATGTTGTTCCATTTTGAGAATGTTCATCTCTGAATAAAACATATAATAATGCGAAAGCAATTTGGGGGGAAAAAAAAACAAACACAAATCTTTGTTTCAGTTAACTGATTGAAATAACCACATTGAAGAGGCTTTCCATTTGCTTAAAGCATTTGAAGTGTGTATAAGTAGCTAACAGTGATATTAAGTTCTTTATCAGCTGAAGTAATGAGAACTGTTAAGGGGTCTTTTGTTGTCAAAACTGTCAATTTAAATTGGACCTTCCACTCGTTAGTTTTTATACAACAAACCTCTTCAATTCTTATATAATAAGTTGAAAGTGGATTGCAGCTTGTTTTTAGTGCTTTTCCTTTTGGAGACAATACAAATTCAAATGTATTTGAAGGTGTACTGGATTCTGTTTTAACATATCAAATAACATATCAGTTGCAAAGGTTACAATTATGGTTAGTAAACCACGTCTGCCTTGCTATCCCTTCATCTGTTGCTTATCTTGCTTCCCTCACCAATTGCCATGTCCCTGGTCCCTTTGGCTCTCCATCCAGACAGAGTCACTTCTGCTAATTAGAATAAACCTTTTAATCATTACACCTGGGAGTTATTTATTTATTTATTTATTTATTTAATTATTTTTTTGGAAGGACCAAGTCTGAAACGGACTCACTTCAAACCATCATTAATTATCGCCTTGCCTTTCTGACCCCTGTTACCTCTGCGTGTCAGGACTGCAGTCTATAACTAGAAGCAGCTACTGTACATGATCAAAGCTAACTCCTGAAATGACCCAAAAGTGAGTGATAAGTATTCATCTGGCTGCAAATAAACCAGCACTTGGCAAACGCCATTATTCTCTTATGTTGCCACTGTCACCCATTTGTTCATTATTGACACTCTAGAATCCCGGCTGCAACATCTGTGAACCTTCATCTTATTAGGGAGTCTTAAAGTGCTTCTTCAGCTACAGTCATAGACAAGAAGCTGTAGCAAAGTTAGAAAGGATATTTGTGCATAGGTGTGCAACAGGATAGGGAGAAAAAAAATAGAAAAATAATCAGCAAACTTTTTAACACCCACACCTAAGAGAAAAACAAGGAATTCAAAGAGGCTCATACAAAGAAAAAAAATATATGTTGACTGCCTGCACTCATAGCCGAAGGTTGTCCCTATAAAAGCTTGCCCTTTCCTGAGCAGCCTGCCCCTCGCTCTTATGAGCACGCTCATATGCTTTTAACGATGCTTTCCTCCATCTCTGCGAGCTCAGCCTTCGCCCTGGGAAGACACTATTCCATTACCCCCCCCTCCCTCAAAGAAAAGCACAAACACTTGTGATGAAGCATGAGCCCACATGCAGCGACCTGCTGGGGAATCCTTGTTTAGCCAGGCCTTGGGTGCTGGACGGGGTCATCCAGGTAGAGTTTGGAGTGTTTAGTTCGTAAAGTGTAATTGTGCCAGGGGGATAAGATGATGGCAAACTGAGTTAGAACCCAACTGTTTGGCTGTTTGGATGGCCTTGGGGTCAAGATGCTCAGTAGGAGATGCAGAACGAGACAGAAGAGGGACAGAAAGATTGATGAAGACAGAACAGACCCAACAGACTCTTGCAAAAGAATTCACCTGAGCTTTTCACATTTTGTCATGGTTTAGCCACACACTTTCATGTGCTTTATTAGTATTTTATTTTGTAGTCCACAATGCCGAAGTTGCATGAGAAATAGTTTTCAACTTTCTTGGCAAAAAAGTCCAGTAAAGGGTACAGATGCTTTGTTCATTCAAACCTTGGGATGAAGCTACTAGCTTTCCAATTTTAGGGTCAGTTTTCATGAACATCATCTGCAAAGTTTCAAGTCTTGCCAATATTTCTTTGTTGGTGTAAGGACTGGCTTTGACTGGGCCATTGCAGCACATAACTATGCTACAGTCTAAACTATTTTATTCTAGCTCTGATTGTGTGCTTACATCCACCTGTCTGTAAGAAGATCAGGCTTCACCTCAATCTGATGTCCTGTAGACCTTTTTCTTTTTTTCTGTGGGGGATGGTGTGTTCAGGGTGATGGACTATGCTACATATAAGGTCTTTGTATGTAGGCCAATAAATTTTATTGTTTTCTTTTCTGTTTAGAGTACAATCTGTGAATATCTGCAGCTCTTCCAGAGTTACTATCAGCCTCCTTGAAATATTGCTTTTCTTCTTCAGCTGGAAATTGTTCCTTGCAGTTGCAGCTTACTCCTGTTTGTTTTTGGATGAGATATTGAATAGTGCTTATGGAGATTATCAGACCTGAGGATATTGTTTTATAACTTAAACCTACTTTAAATTTCTCCACAACTTTATCCCTAGCATGTCTACTGTGTTCCTTTGCATTCGTGATACAGCCTGTTCACTAATGTTTTCTGTGAGGCATTTGATGCCCTGAAATACTACTGTAGATCTTTGTGTTGCAGTGCTACTATCATGGGACGTGAGTGGTTTAAGGATAAAAAGAGAACCAGATGTGGTATCTTCTGCTAAAAAATGAAAGCAACAGAAAGATGTTCAAAACTGTAACCGTTAAAAAGAAATCAACAAGAACAGAATATTATCCCCATAGGGATTTTTTTTCTTTGTGTGCACACATACAATTCTTCATTTATAATCTTATAAGAAAGTAATCTCCATACAAACACAGTTTAAATGCTTTCAGGTTTGTGAAGTTTCATCATATTGCAAACACAGATTAAATAGTTTCTTTCTACTTATTTACTTAAGAGAGGACATATTTTTTTTCACAATAATGAAGATTCAGCAGGATTCGTTCCAACCAGGACAGCATCCAGAAGCACAAGCAGACTCCTTACATCTGATTACCCATGTAAACTGTAAAATGCTTCAAAAGCCTCTAGCAAGGCAAGCAAGTAAGTAACACTAACTGTCTGCACAAAATCATAGATATCAACAGGAAACCACTTTACTGATTTCCACACACTTAATGGTATCCTAATAAACAGACTAAGGCGCAGCATCATTCCACTTTAGGTATGTTCTGTTTGAGACGAGAACAAGACATATTTACATATTTAAAATGCCCTGACTACAGCCTGGATGTAGTGTAATGTTTATGAAAACAATCCTGTTTCTAGTTGTCTAAATGAAGGAGGGACGGGAAGCAATCATTTATTGGCAGTGCATTCCTATATGGGTTGATTTGAATGAGAAACTCATCCTTCTGAAATCTGCTAATTCAAAGTCGCCTTTTATGAATTTTGAAGAAGCCCATCTTTGAACATCTTTTGCACAGCAAGGACGTTTGCAATGGGAGCCACTTGAACCATCTAAGGGCTTTAGAGGAAATTCAAACGACTACTAAATGAACAGGGCTTTTTCTTGAAAGAGTCTTCTCTACTAGCTTCAGCTTGTGTATTCACATAAAGGTCTTGAGAGACAACTTGTACCGCCGCTGCCATCTGCCCTCCTCATTAACCTCTAAGTTACCAGTGTTTCTCTCTCTCTCTCTCTCTCTTTCTCTCTCTCTCTTTCTCTCTCTTCAGAGTTTCTCACTGCTGTTTGGTTAATGCAGACTTAAAAATGTTATACTCTCAGTTCTATCCGCAACAAAAAAATCTGAAAATCCCTTTACGGCCACGGGCAAAGAAGATTGTCCTGCTGACCCACTCTGCATGGCCAACTGAGTGTCCTACATTTCCTGCCCACTCTGTAGCATATGGAGGCAATGTGTGGCCAATGGTGCAAATGGTGGTTTAAATCCATCTGAGTCCAACTGTCACAGGGGGGCTGTTGGGGCACGAGTCTTCTGAAACTAAACTCCACAACCAGAGCGTGGGTGCTTTGCAACGAACTATTCAAATATATGCAATTTTTATTTCTTTTTTCCCACCCTCCGGCAGAGCAATAAGTATTTCAAATCATCCAATTTACAAAACCATTTGTGTAGAGATTTCTAAAAAAAAAAAAGAAAATGAGAAGACTGAGTTCCACAAATGCAGATGCTGATATATACTTCTCTGTCTCATAAGAGAACAAAATGGGGTTTTAAAACTATTACCATGTATGTATTTTGGCACAACATTCCCTTTTTTTCCCCCATGCAAATAAATGAACAGCAATCATTTCCTCTAATGCTTCTTCTCTTTCCGCCACAGGGAAAACATTAGTGTCACACTCTCATCAATAGAGGCATGCCATAAAAGACACATCAATAACGGGAGATGTCTCAATACATTATTATTCTTTAAAGCTAAGGCGTGCATGATTTAATACTGTGCACTTTTTCCCCCCTGCCTGTCATTACTTATCTGTGATGTTTCATTAGCATACAAAGGTCTGTTTTAGTTGTGCAGGGGGTGGGGATGAGTGGAGGAGGAGGGGGTGGGGGTTGCATAGGTGTGTGTGTGTGTGTGTGTGTGTGTGTGTGTGTGTGTGTGTGTGTGTGTGTGTGTGTGTGTGTGTGTGTNGGGGGGGGGGGGGGGGGGGGGGGGGGGGGGGGGTGGGGGTGGGGGGGGGGGGGGGGGGGGGGGGGGGGGGGGGGGGGTAGATAGCAGGAAGCCAGTTAGCTCATCTCACTAACCTCCTCTGTGTTTGGTGCTTGCTGCTGGAGCTGAGGATGATGGTTTTTGTGGCTCGTTTTGGGAGGCACTGTCACATTAATCCTGCCCCTGACTAATATAACCCAGCAGCGCAGGCTTCTACTGCAGGGTGGCTCAGATGGCCCTGGAACTCGGAAGGCATAAGGCTGGAAGACAAACAGCATCTGGCATGGGGTGGGGGCTGGGGGCTGGGGGGTGGGTGGGAAAAAACGAAGTTAGGCAAAGGTAAAAAGTCATTCAAGCATCTGTGCTTACTCAGCTGACTTTGTGTATATGTGAAGAGAAAGAAAGATGCAGCAAGAATATAAAGTCTGCTTAGATGGGCAGTTTTATTTGGGGAAATCATTCCATGCCTTTCATAAGAGGACTGAGAAGGCATCTCCTCCTGATCCATCTGGGAAATGCTGCCGTTTTTTCTGCCTTGCTTGTCATGAATTTCAGGGCTGCTGTTTAAAGGTTGCTGCCAGCCTTGGCCTAAAAAAAAATTGCATCCCTATGCAGAGGGTTGCTGCATTGTTGTCTGCTTTCATCCTTTCGACTATCTCCACCATCTTCATCCCCTTCCAGCTGTCTGTTACCTAAATCGTAAGCTTCTGAAATCTTGAAGGGAGACAGGAGCCGCAGACATCTAGTCAACAAGTTATTCATGTTCTCCCACAAGTCCCTCCAAAACCATGAAGAATTCTTTCAACCCGATGCAACAGCGTCAGTACGTTAAAAGGAGTAACCTCTCAAGTTCTGAGGGAGTAAAATTCCTTACGTCTTTCCATCTTTTAAATTTATGCTATGAAAATTGAAAACTGAGGTTTTAATTATATGTTTTCTGATTCCTCCTGTATGCTGCTGATCAACCCTAAAGAAGCTTGAACCATTGGAATTGAACTGTTTCTTTAAATATTAACATTTACCAAATTATCCCTCCAATCTTATTTGCAAAGAATGAATAAAGTGTCCATTTCAATATGAGCAGAGATGCAACTGAAAAGACTAAAAGCTGTAATTGCATTGAAAGGTGATTCTAGAAAGCCATTAATATTTTTATTTGTAAAATATTTTGAAAATAGTATACAATTTTCTTCACACTGTACAATGATTGGTTACTCTATGGTATAATTTCACAAAAACGACAATAAAGTAGATACAAATGTATGGTTCTAAAAAAAATAGGGTTATGTAGAAAAGTAAAGTGTGTTATTGGAAAATGTGGCTATTGTCGGTGTTTTCAGTTCTTGTGAGCACAGAACTGCACCTTTAAAAATGTGTTACTTAGCTAGGAGAATGAAGTTATTCGAGGTGTCTAATATCATTATGTTTGAGCACATAACCCCAGAATATCCCTAATTAACAACAAAATCACCACAGAGGTTTCGACTGCTTGAGGAAAAAAAAAATGTGTGGCGAATGCATTTCAAGGACAAAGGTCAAAAAAAAAAGTGGCTGTTTCGTTCAGCCTAGATCAACGCTGCATGTTTATGTCACTTATGCAACATTCACACCCAAACATGGAGAGCACACATTCACGCAGAAAAATTCCCCTAGGCTCATGCAGCTGTTTGCTCTAATAACTTGCATTAGAGTGAGCATATCCCTGGAGGGTGGTGTAACGCGTGCATTTCCCTAGGTCACAGCACCCTGTCCTCCAACACTGGCAAACCAATACTTGAATATAGACTAATCTGGGGCACTGTGTGCTCATGGTGAATCTCGTCACCCTTGTGCAAAGTGTCTTTGAGGTCTGTAAAGATATTCTTTTGTTCAATTGGAGTTTAAAGTAAGAATGCAAAAAAGTAGTGTGGCATGGAATATGATGTATCTTTGTGTGTGTTTTATTATATGTGTGTTCTTGATCTTTGCTGGGTATCTGACAAGCAATTGTGAATTAGAGGGGGCTCTGTTTGGGTGGTTGCATAATTAGGACAACTGTCCTGACAGTCCTGAAAAGTTTCCTGCTCTTTTTTTTAGAATATGCTTTCTTCCCCACTTTTCTTCTTTATAGCTCTGACTGTATACATTAATCAAGCAAAACTGCACAATTTAACTTTTTTTTATTTTTTTTTTTACAAATTATTAACGGATTTCTTTGTTTCATAAAAAGTAAAAATAGGGTAGAGATGTAGCCAAATATTTTCATAAACCGTAAAGTACGCTGCTGTCTTCACGGTTTCACCTCGAATCAGACTAAATGTTTGCTGTTTCCAGACAGTTAGGGTTTAAGATATTTTTTCCAATTTTAAAATTCCAAAAAGAATGAACGTTATTGCTTTCTGTAACTTCAGAGGTTTAAGTTTATTATTATTTCAGAAAACCTGGTAAAAATTGTGTTTGTTGAGGTTTTCTAAGCCTTTGGAGGCAGATATGTGTATGTGTTTTAAAGAAGCCCCTCAACTGACCTGTTTCTTTTGTGATGTCATGAAAAATCTATAAGAAATCAGCCAAGATTTCAGGAGGTGAACTGTGAACTTCTACAAGTCAGGCTGGGTGCAATTTCCAGAAGCTTTAAGGTGCCACGTTCATCTGTTAAACATCTACATGCCAGTATAAACAAGATGGAACATATTTACTGTCCATGAGGACGGTAAATACGTTTATCTTCTGCATCCCAGAGATAAACGTGTTTTTGTGTGAAAAATGCATATCAAACCCCAGATGAAAAACAAATGACCTTATGAAGAGACTGGGTGAAGCTGGTGTCACTACACAGATCCATGATCTGTGGATAGTTACCAGCATAAAAAAACAAACAAAAAAAACATGGCTACAGTTTAAAAATACACTCTGAGACGATAACTTATTTTTGTAGACTTGTCCTGTGGTCTGATGTAAGTGAATTTAAGGTGTTGGGTATAATGACCACTGTTACCTTTGGAGGTGAAAGAGAGAAACCTGCACACCTGAAAGAAAAATCCCAACTGTGAGGCTCATTATGTTTTGCTGGTGTGATCTGCGTGATTACATTTGACAAAATAGTTGGCAGCATGAGAAATTTATGTGGAATAATAAAGCAACTTCTAAAAACCTCAACCAGAAAGTAAAAAAACCCCCAAAAAAACAAAGTAAAGCCTTCCCTGCTCGTTATTTGTCTGTTCCAAAGGGAACAGTTGTCATCCTTATACTACAAGTGTAATTGAGCAAAACAGCAAAGTGAAATCCTCTTGCAACACCCAGACAGGAACAGCTCAGATGTACTGCAAGTTTGGAGACCCATGTGGGTGGGAGCGTGTGTGTGTGTGTGTGTGTGTGTGTGTGTGTGTGTGTGTGTGTGTGTCAAACATGTTGAGAACATATGTGTATGTGAGGGGCTGCACCTGTGCGGGTGCATCAGGGGTCTTCACTGTGCAGCAATTCACCGTAGCGAGGCGCGTTGGCCTGCCGTGCTTCAGGTGAGAGCTGACATTTCTTCATTTATGTACCTAATTGCTGATTTACACTTCTCCTAATGACATAGGAAGTCAGATCCAGACACTTTAATGGGCAAGGGAATGTAGACAGAGGTGTCCAAATGCTTCCTGTTCCCTCCCTGTCTTCTTCTCCATTCCTGTCTGTTCCACTCTCTTGTGGGGCTGTATGACATCTTCTCTTTGCATCCTTTATTTATGCACTCTTTCATCAGCGTGGCGTTCTCCTGGCAAAACGCCTAGTCAAATTGTCACTTAAGATCAGAGATGAGTTTATCTCTCCCTCACTCACTTGTCTGACTTTTTAGCTGTCTTCCCAGCTTTCCAATCTCTTCATGGAATGACTTGTGCTGCCGCCGCTTGCAGAAGCTAACAAACGGTTTAGAGATCAGTTGACTGGAAAGAATGGAAATCAGGCTGGCGGGAAGCGAGTCGATGGCTCGGCTTAAACTGACACTAAGCAGAACGGCAGTGTACACCATTGCTGCACTGTCTCTTGGCATTCAGCGGGTATCTAAATAAGCTGTGTACTTTCATCATGAGGAAAACAAAGCAATGGAGAATTTTGAGAAATTCATCCGATAGACTAAAATGATAAACTTACAACATTTGCATCTGCTGCCATACTTCCGTGCTTTCTGTCCTTACGAGCTCAGATGGAGGAAGAGCTCAAACATCTATTACAGTATAAGGCCCAAGACATTTTCTGGAAATGAACACACACTCGGATGTGATGTATGGGATTCTCTCTTGCATGTAACGGCAATCTAAGTGTCCTTTATGATTTCATTCAAAATCCTTCGTCCTTGTGTGGTGCAACTAAACACATTAAGGCAGAATGACGGATGGGCCCTGTGAGCATAAGGAAAGCAGGCTGGTGGAGGATACAATATGAATTCTCCACCCGCAGGGTTGGTGGGAGGGTTCTTATTAATTCCATTGAAAGGAATTTGCCCCACTGCATATTGTTGAGATTCATTGGCTAAGCTATGCGATGCTCGCGTGCACGTGCATGTGTTTGATAGCTCAAGTGTCCCACTGTGGCATGCCCGTGTAAGGACTAAATGAAGCTGACTTTAATGGCTGCCTTAATGAAATGCCCAGGCCCTAATTAAGCACTTTCTACATTGGAGGGGACAAGCTAGACTTAGTCTCCTTCTACGTCCCCCCAAGGGCCGTTCCGTCTCCTCCTCCAGGACGTGTTGCCTCAGCGCCTTAAAACCTTCTTTCCCAGTGCTAAATTGTGTTTTGTTGATATGTTTGTCTGTGCCAACATATGCTTGGGTAGCGGAGCTTTGATAACGTAAAATCCACCGTCGGCTCTTTTTTCCCCCAGCAACCCATAAGCACTCAACCAGTGCGTATTCCAAAAATTAATCCTCATAAGAGATTCTTCACAATAACATTAGCGACGCACCAATCAGAGATTTGTGGCTGCTCCTTGATCTATGAATTTTGAAAAGTGTTGAATTGCTAATTTCAGTCAATTTTAAGTCCATCAGTAAGAAAAATAATTAAGTTAATTGTGAATGGTTGCTAATTATTAAAATGGGACCTCAAGCGACATGCACAATAAAACAGCATTTCAATAATTTAAAATAAAATCAACTGATTTGGAGTTGAGATTTTAACTGTTTTTAGCTATTTAGGTGATTTTCGTGGTTACCATTAGAACATGTAAACAGTAGCCTCTGTGTGTAATCCTTGGAGAATACAGATATCTACATTAAGTCGGAGATTTCCAAAAGGCTGCTGACACGTATTATTGATGACTGGGAATAATAAAATTGAGCAACTTTGTTTCCACAGGATCAGCCTTATAATTATGGATGTCTAAAATTAAAACTCTTTGTGGTATCAGTCGTCACATAGTGATTATAAAGTAGTTAAAACAAGCCTATCAGTAACAGTCTATGTGATACATTTGTTTATTGCATTTGCAACCAACAAATTACTAGTAACAAATTGCTGCTTGATGTATGCTAAAGGCAACAGGGATTTTACCTTAACTTACTGCCAAATTGTATCATATAGCAGCAAAAACAAATAGTCAGCATGCCTCAGTTTTTGATCAGAGCCTCTTATCTATAACTTTTGCAATTCTTTTGACTTTATTATTAAACTTCTCTGATACTGAAAATAGTTAAACATCAGTTTTCTTCACTCAGTAGCAACTTTATACCAAAGAGAGTTGTTGTTAGCAGTGTTGTAATGACCATATGGGACTCAGATTTGTCTGGGCATCTCTAGGGAATATCAGTATTATCTACAGCCAGCTGTTTTATGATAGTGAAATTGCTTATCCCCAGAAATATGTCTGCTTTGAAACAACTAACTTAGAAACTAATTTGTGAATTCTGTAATTTCTTGTAGGATTGTGACTCATACTTTCGGTCCTTTCATAAAGGAATGACTTTCAGAAACACATCATGAAAATGGGAGGCATGCTGAGTGAGCTGACCTTCTGAATGTTCTTTAGCAATGTGACACAGAGTGGTAACAGACAAAGTGACTTTTTGAGCTTATTAAAGTGTTGGACATGCACGGACTCAGCGATGATGGATGGTAGCACATACTCAGCTAAGTTGCCTTTTTATCTTCCCCAGTGACAGAAAAACAATTATTTTCCATCTTCCATACAGACACTCTACCTGCATTCAGTGTTTTTGTAAAATCTCTTAATGACTGCTTTTCACTTAGTTGCGTGAATCATAATAAAAAGCAATGTGATAAACACCCTCATGTGTTTCTTCTTCTTGTTTTGCTTAATTGGTAGGTATGACCTCCAAGCACGCTAAAGTGCAAAGCAAACATTGGATAAAATCACTTTCGAATCACAATGATGCCATTTCTGCTCTTCTCAGCTTCATTCCGTTTGGCTTCCTTTAATCATGGTTCTCGGCTAGCTGTCACACGTAAATAATGAGTGGACTCAAGACTTCTTTGATTTGTTAGGTCTTTGCCAGGTCACAGCTCAATTGGCACAAACAAGAAAAAAATAACAAACATCCTGTTTGCTGAGGGCTCATTAGGGAGCCTTGCAGCATAAAGCCATGGTTACCAGATGATATGGACTTTTTTTTTATTGAAAACCTCTTGATCTCAGGAGATAACAGAAATATGCTCTGCCACAATGGAGAAGAAGAGGGGAACAATTTCTTCAGATGAAAAATTGTACGCTTTAGGTTAGGAGAAAAAAAGAAAAGAAACAGGGAGACAAACAGAAGAGCAAGAAGGAAGAAGACATAAACTATACCTTTGTGACTCCAAAGGCTTGCAGATGAAAAGTCACATCATGTCACACAGTGCTTTTGATGCATGCTGCCCACAGATGAGCCGTCTGGCAGATATACTGTGGGTAAGGAGGCTCTTCAGTCGACGCTGCTGGAGGGAAAGCAGCATCATTGCTGGATTTTCCCTGGCAGAGATCGAAAATGCAAATAATTCATCTCTGTTTCTGTGTGCAAATCGTGAGAATGAGCCATTAGCAGTTTCTTGGCAATTAGAGTGGCCATCTTCTAACCAGCCCATTCACATACCAAAGCATCCTTGAACAACACAACGAACCCCCATATTTTCCCTATTGGATAATCGGTGTGGGGTTGTTGGGGAAAAAAGAGAGAGAAATGTGCAGAATTGTATGCGTGAAAATATTTGTATTCCAGTCCAAGCAAAAGTATTCAAATCCCTTGAAGTTATTCACATTTTGTTATGTTACACATGCTGCACAAAGCAACACATAATTATAATAGGCGGCCGTGTGAACCCTACTGTTGATTAATTAGCTGATGTAATAATGATCTCTTTAAGAGTGGGTGTGGGTCATTTTTCTCTTTTTATTTATTTTTTGTTAACCACACTTAAACACAATGGATTTAGCGACAATGGTGAATGTTTACGTGTCAAAGTCAAGTTAGAATAACTGACCCTGTGATCCCCCTGAACCTTGTAACTTAGTCTTGACAATAGTAGCTGAACACTGTGTCCCTTCCTCAGATTTGTGTGAAGTTGTTATTTTCCTGACCACCAATATTCCTCACTCAATCCATACCAATTGCACATGTATGCCACATGTGTTCCACATGATAGTCACATGATGTTCTATCTGGTAATATAATGTTAATAACATACAGGACAAATTTGGATGAACTGACCTTTGGCCTCTGTGACCAAAAAATATCAACTCAGATTCTCAATTGGATCAGATTGGATATTTGACTAAGTCATTGTAGCACAATAATATACTATAATAATCCAGAGCATTCCATTGTTGTGCTGGACTAAAATTTTGGGTCATTGTTCATCTATTTTCCATCAACTATGACCAACTTTTTCTTCCCTCCTGAAGAAAAATAAAATGTATTTTAATTTTTTTTGTTTGGAATTTTAATTTTAACATGGATACATGGCAATTCAAGTACTTCTTCTTCTCACTACATCCATAAATAATAAAAGTACTTTATTTCTATAGCTTGCCTTGCGACAGACTGGCGACTTGTCCAGGGTGTATGCTGCCTTCTCGCCCGAAAAGTTAGCTGGAGAGGGGCACCAGGACCCCTCCTGACCCTGATAGGGACAAGGGTGTACAGAAAATGAATGGATCTATATTTCAATAGCACATTTTTAAACAAGTGTTACAAAGTCCTTTACATCAAGAAATTCAGATTAAACAACATTGTAAATGACACAAGAAACAAAAATATATCCAGTATGTTTTCTTTATATCCATGTGCAAATGAAGCATAATGGGATTAAAACTGATCAATGGACACCTCTGCAGCAAGGCCTACAGTGACAATGTTTATTGCACCATTAGGTATATCATTCCAACAGCTTTAGAAAATACCCTGCAATGCTGACCTATAAAGTAGCACAGTTACGGAATATTTTTAAATTACCCTTCCAGAGCTGTATAAGTCACATTCACACAAGCTGTGATAACGACTGATTTGCAATTTTAATTTTTTAGATTGAGAGTTGTTTGCCGCTGAAGGGAAACTAAGTTTACATTTAATCCGTAATGAATGCTTCTTTTAAGCAAGTGTCTTCTATCAAACTTTTAACCTCTGTATAGGTTTTCAGTGGCCTTATTGCATACCATTTTGCCACCCTTCCACTATTTTGCCAGAAAGGCAGTTATATCGTTATGTATTAAAAAATATTCATCTGCAAATTAATGGAGAGGTATTATGCATGCAGCTCTATCCTGGAAATGTATTTAAATTGTATTTGCAACACAAGGTACCATCAGCACACAGGTTAGGACCCACAGCACATAACTTATGCTCAGCACTATTTCAGCCAAGGTTAAATGTAGGTATGAAAGAACAAAGCGGTAATAATAGTGTCACTACAAAGGATGTATGTTAATGTACTGAGCTCATTTCAGCCAGAATCCCCACCATTATAAAGCAGACAAAAAATGTCCTATCAGGCAGTCAGTAGGTCTTTGGTGTGCACCTGTTTCTTGTTATTAAACTGGACTTTGACAGAAGCAATTTACAATAAATATAAAGGGTTTCAAATAACCTGTTTTACATTGTTGTGTGCAGTCATTAATCTCCAGGGAAATAAAAGAAAAAGAAAAAGAGGGATTTTGTGTTTACCATGTAAATGTACGATTAGAATTACAGACTATGTGGTGGGTGTTGGCATCGCGTACAGTTAATGGATCATGTTTTCAGGGTCAGTTAAAATCAATCAGAACTTGGGTTGTACTAATACCTTGTGTTATAAAACAGCACAATATTTCTTTTCAAATTTATTTTCTCACATGTGATGTGTTGCTTTCATGATGTGACTTTGTCTGAGGAAGTGGGTAGAAGTTATAGGGCCCACCAAAGGTGACTTCTTTAAGCTCAACACCCTTTATCTATGTTTGAGATTTTTATTTGGAACCTTTTGTCTACCTTTACTAAAGCTTCAGCACTTCCTATGGACAAAAAATAAATAAATCCACAGGGGTATGCACAAGTCTTGGCTGCATTTGATCTCTAGTTCAATGCAGAATACTTAAATATGAATAAAACATTCTTTTGAAGAGCAAATTTTTATATAATCTTAGCTTTTTATGTGTGTTTTGATTGAGCTATTAAACACAAAAAAGGGAATTCTTACTTTCCCAATAAATATTGTCTAAATATTATTTTGCATCATCACGTAGCTACTACTGCTACTGTTTTCAATAGCTGCAACAAAAACAAAGCTTTAGAAAAGATTGTTCAGAAAACGAGATGACAAGCAAAATCCAACAGGGAGAAAGACAAAGTCAGAGGAAGCTCAGGACAGAAGATTGAGGTTGCGACATGTTAATTACTCCTCTATAGACAGGTGCGCCAGAGATGAACTGTAGGGTCAAAAAACTTCCACTCTGATGTATTTACACTAGAGGGGTAGCCCTGACTTCAACTAATGCACTCATCTTTACATGCACACAGACTTGCACACACAAATTTGTATTTCTACCCATATTACATGGACGTCTTTTCACTTTAGTAAATGCATTCATACAGTTAATTTATTACCTAACCTCTAATCATTGCTAGCCTATTCCTAATCCTAACTTTAGTTAAAACTAAATTCACACCTTACATCTAAACCTAACCCATAACTGTAAAAAAGGGTTTCCACCATTTATGACTGAGCATTGGACCCCATAAGGCCCATTGGTCTTCAGAAGGTTAGTAACTAAGCCAGAGATGGTCTTTGGTAGATACTCACACACACCACATGAAATGGCTATAAAAGCATTAGGGTGAATGTTGTGATTCTAATGGTCATTACAACTGACTTCATCTAGACAAAGTCTATCTCTAAGTCTATCTTTAACACCTTCATTTAGTCATTCATATATTTTTCAATGTTTTTATTCATGTGTAATTAGTTGTATTAGATCATTTCTCCAGAATACTGTTAATTCAAAGGTCATAGACTCATTAAATTCTTAAACTGGGCTCTTAGATCACATTTCACATGATTACATATATATAAAGTACAGGTTCCTCGGCTGCATAAGGAAGTCATTGCAAAAGAGATGCTACAGAAGAACAGGAAGAAATTCACACTGCGAACACTAGCTTACTAAAGGTCACCCTGTCAGAGCAGGCCAGTCATTTTAATCTCACCTGACCTGACCTTTAATAGTGCAACATTATCTCCATTAGTGTCTACAAAAGTGGCACTCCAATTCCATACACAGGCACCTCCATATTTATGAGTGTACGGCTGTGTGCACATCTGATAGTGTTCAGTGGCGTTTGCGTGTGTGTGTGTGTGTGTGTGTGAAAGCCCTGCAGAATTTTCCAGCTTGCAGCTGGCATCCTGCCTAGCAATGGGACAAAAGCTAGGGAAACCTAGTCAATGGCAGCCAAGGGTAATAACCAAGGGTAACTGCATGAGTGCCGGAGTCACAGAGTCAGTTCAGTGACCAGCCAAAAAAAAAAGAAAAAAGTAGAGGAGAGCCTGTCTGTGCCAGTAAAAGCTGCAGGGAAACATGATAGTGATTTTCTTTGTTAAGAGAGTTCCTAATTGGTTTAGGACTTATGTTATCGCTGCATACGAGTGGTTTAAGCTATGCCTCCTTAACCCCAAAGCCAGCCACACTAAGTGGAGAGGACATGAGGATCTGTGCTAGATGATGAGCAGGTCTAAATGGAAGATCGTTTGATATAATGAGCAATAGCTGCTCTCTGGAGAGAACTATTTTGTGGATGGTATAGTTTTTATGACTGCTTTTAATGCTTGGCATTCTGGCTAAAATGGTCTAAATTCCCATTGAACTCTCATTAAAGTGAGAAAAGACAGAAAAGGATATGTCCCCCTTTAAAACTCACAACGGTCACATAGTCTTGTCACTCTATGTCTGCTCTTTTCTTGTCTTTTTCTTGCAGAGCTGAACTGTGAATAATAGACAATGACAATAAACTTTCTGTTAATGAAATATGACCTTTTTGCTTTAAAAATACTAGAATTCATATGTAGCTTCAATATGTAGCTTCAATATGTTGTCCGTTAGACCCCGTCTGTCATGCCACTTAAGCTCTGAAGGTTTATCTTCAAATAGTTTTGTCACAACTTTTTATTTGGTCATAAAATATCTCATTGAGCAAATGTTATGCATTTTGTCAATGGAAGGCAACTTAAACTATGCATTGTGTCCTCTGTAAAAAGGTTCATGTCTTCATTTGGCTCAGACATGGAGGGGAAAAAAACAAACTAGAAATGAAATATTGATGGTTGAAACTATGCTGGAGGAATGTTTGGAATGGGGGATACTGAATAAATTAAATTATGTGATGTTCTGACAAAGAAAAAGAAACAGGTAAAGAACAAATTTCCTTACCTGAGAACATTTTTGTTTTTAGTAAACAGCAGTGGTACGGCTATTGACTCAGACCTCAAGTGTCGTGTTCCGCTTTTTGTGCAGTTTTAAATCTTATTTTAGTATTAGTTGATGGTCCAGATTGATCCTTTGCTTTTTTGTTGTTGTTTTTTTTTTTTTGCCTTTTTCAGCTTCTTCTGTGATCATTTTCTTGTTTAAAATCACTTCCCCTCAGTTTGTATGCCCAGGTTCTTCCCTATCTGCACTGTATTCTCTCACCTGGTTCTTATGTCATTCATCCACCTTCCCAGTAGTTTAAAAGTCTGTCAGTTTTATTTTACTGTCACGCCAGATTTTCTTGTTCTCCACAGTCTGTTTCCTCCTGCTGGTTTCCCTGTGCTGTGCTTGCTTTGCTGTTTCCACTCAGTTTATTCCTCTGTCCTCTCTGGCCAGTTTCTTACTTTTTGCAAGCCTCTCTGGTGAAAATTTGAATAGATGAAGATCAACTTCTTTACAACAGCACTTGACAAATTCTTTTTAGAGAGTGTGACTTAAGGAGCTAATTTTGTGCGAGGACAATAATGTTTCACAATTACATATCTCTTTTTAAATGCAATACAAAAGCAGATTGAGATTATTTATATTTCATGCTTTCAAGATTTTGGGGTTTTCTGATTCAAAAAATAAGATGGCCTTTGGTCTCTATTGTAAACCCACTGGCTATGCTGAAAGACCTGATGATGTGATGTTGGTTTTGTCTTAAAAAACTAAGATATTTCACATCCTCAGATCTCAGGTGCTTAACCTCCACAGAGAGTGAAATTGGCAAGACCAAAGGCAATGCTATGGTGGAAGAATAGCAACAAGTTACAGAAACGGGGCTGCATTGGAGTTTGGAAATAGTGATTGGGGAGAGCAAAGAAGTTCAAAGTTCTTCTTCCAGTGGGAGCAGAATTATACCCCCCGGCACTGCTTATGGCAAAAGAAAGTTCAAGAGGTGTTCAGGGGAGAGAGAGAAAAGTAGGTTTGAAATAAGAAAAAAAAAAATTGTGTAGAATTCAGCATGCTGAGCTGAATGTGGCAAAGTGCCCCAGGGGAGGCTGGAAGCACTGAGAGACTGTAACCTGAGATGAGAGGTCCTGGAGATTCAGCATCAAACCACCTTTATGATCCACTGGAGGCTATATGTGCTCTGCATTAAATCACAGAGTCACATCTGACAGCCAATATTAGCTGTCCTCACAGTTGGATCCAGTTGTGGTTACAATGTCTTACCAGTACAATTCTCAATATTTTGTGTGACAGACGAGAAAGATGATCTGTTGAGTAAAGAAAATCTGCCTAAGGGATTGAGATGAAGAGTCTCAGAGAAACTCCTCTCCTTTTACTGAGAAGTCCCTGTAAAACATGATCTAATTCCATAAAGAGGCTGCAAGTAAAAGCAATAATTATTAATTGAGCATTAGAATTTGTGCTGCCACTTTCTGACATTTTTTTTTTTTCTGCAATTTATATTACTGTCTTAAGTCCCCTAAATCTTCATATTGGTTCATCTCGCGCAGCTGTGCATTTTACGACATTCGTTAATGTACTGTAAATGGCATAAAATATGACAAGCACAAGTTTCTGCCAGCACTTGCTTTTATATCACTTTTATACCTTTTAGAAAACTTATTTATTTATTCGAAGGCAGATGTGATTTTATGTCCTCACCACGGCTGTAAAGTGCTACTTTGAAATGCAAATGAGACTTTGATTAAGGGATTTTCATGAAAAGGCTGTTGTGTATATGAAGTAGTATGAAAGCAAGCATGTTTAGTGGTCCCATTTGGTCCCATGGTGTTGAATTAACACAAAAACAAGGAGTCTTGTCAGGACAGCGTAGGACACAGTAACTCATATTACCAAGCTTTACCAAAACACTCACCAGACAGTCGGTAAGACAGACATATCATTCAAAATGTGAGGGATTTCATCCATTTTCACCACTTTAGAGACGCCACTTTCTAGAAATAACAGGGTTTTTGTCCATTTAAGGGTAGGTTTTAAAGAAATCCTCTGGGAATCCAAATAAAATTATAGGATAGAGTGCCTGCTTAATGCCTTATATGCACTTACAGGTAAAGTATATACTTGAAAGGTAATGGCTTTTTCCAGTCAAGTGTTACGGTGGCTCCCACGTTGTAACGGATCTCTTTCCTTCTGTCTTGACAGAGTCCTCTTAGTGAAGGTGTGGCATAATGTAGTTCCTCCTCAGGTCTCTTATCTCATGTCAGTGCTATCCTGCACACCTTGATAAAGCTTCCCCCACCCTCCCTTGTCTTGTAACAACATTTCCACTCTGTCTGACAGGTACTGCAGCTACTGGGAGCCTGCCTCTCATCTCTCTCTATCCACAGACACACATGGATAAAGAAGGTCCTCCCACTACCCCAAAAAGGCTTTTCCCCCGTCATGTAGCACTTTGGGATTGCAGTAGATCCCATGCTTTTGGTTTAAAGCAAAGTGTAATACTCTCATCCTGAATGACTGTGTTAGTGTGTGTTGCTACTGAAACCCTTCAACTGGATTAATTGGAGTAGAGTTCATTTATGGTGTGAGCAGTTATTCATGCAAAAATATAATGAGCTTAATTTTCTTGACAAAGATGATTGGAAATTTTAACAATTCATAGGATTCACATAGTATTCAAGCTATTTCTTTTTTTTTTCTTCTTTTTTTTGTTTTGGGCTATATGGCCCAACACTCAGGGTGGCATGCTCTGGCATGCATGACTGGTAATCAGAGTAAGAAAATTGTGTATCTTTAGTCCTGAAGAAGCATTCTGTTACCTGTTGTATGTTCACAGGCCTCCTAAGCCACATGGAAAAGTCTGGAATTTGTTAAGTATGGAAAAAAAAAATAATAGTATGTCGTGGTTTTTTTCCCCGTTATTTCTAAGAGTCATCTTCTGTTGATTTTTCCTTCCAATTATTCATCCATTTAGTGATCTGTCACCCATCAATCCAATCTTACATTTATCAATTTCCATCCATTTTCCATCAAACTTAGACTCTATAACAATATGTCCTTAAATATGTTGTCAAAGTTCAATTTATACTTTAAAAATTGAATTTTAACATGAAAAACTTCATGTGAAGAACCCTGTTCTAAGTCAATGTAGAGTTGTTGTATTGTGCACAGTGTTAGAAAATATGCATGCACATGGTGGGTTCAAATTAGGATGAAGTTAGTATTTTATGGTCCAAAATGTTATTCCTGCTTCTTGGGCCTCCCACTACATGTAGAACAGGACATAAGACACGCTTGGAGCTAAAAGATTTATTTGGAGTTACCACTCCATTATTGCAATTTCAGAAATGTGACTCAAGTTACAATAATGCTTTTAAGAAACTGTAAGTGTAGATAAATATATTTTGTAGAACTAGACATTTAACCCAATTCTAATATCACATAAAGGATAAGAGAAGTTATATCAAGGGATGACACATAATAAAACAACCACTGACATTTAAATTCCTTCAGGAAAGGAAAGCAATAACAACAACATTATTTATAATCACAGTAACCAACAACAGACCACTGTGATCACAGCTCTCTTGATAATAGACGAGGAAGGGATCAATTCTACAGCATTTATCAGAATTTAGGGTAAAGGTAGGTTTCCTGTGTTGCCTGTAATGGTGGTGGCTGAGCCCCTGACGTCGTGATTTAACCTGGCACTTTGGTGGTGGCGAGCTGCTCCTCCAAATCAAGGCTAAGTGGCGGATTCATCAGTGCCCTGTCGAGATGAAACACTCGCCCGACGGTGACACGGAGATGAGGCCCTGATTGGGACAAATACGTCTCCCTCTGGTGTCAGCTCTCATTCACCGGTCTGAGCACAGGCTGAAAGAAAGACAAATGTTTTGATTAGGGGTCTCTTTCAATGTCACAGCAGCCAGTGAAGAAGAATGAGATGAGGCTGTCTCCAAGGGAAGCAATAGCTGCAGACGATGAGAGGAAAATGGATGTCTTCACTGTCTGGAGGGTGTTGAATGGGGCTTCTGAGTCAGAGAAGGGGCTTTGAAATAGTCTCTTTTAATGAGACTGCATTCCTGTTTCCAGAAAACCATTTCAATTTGAGCTTTATGATTGTAAAAGTACCAAGAGGTAATAAATAAAACCTTTGTGCAATGTATCAGTGACATTGGAATAGTCTGTCTGTCCGCCTGCTATTTATCTATTTGCCTATCTGTTTGTCTGTATGTAGTCTTTATGAAATATGACCTCAATCGTTGTGTTCCACATACCATCTGGAATATATGTATGCATTTTGCAAAACACTTAGTGTTTTACATGTATTCCAAGAACAACGTCCCCTTTTAATATTCATTTTTACATGTCTTTGTTTCAAATAGTTCTGTAATGTAGCATATGGTTGTTAACTGTAAAATGGGCATTTAAAAAATACATTTATGCAGGGTTTGGTATTTATGTTAGAAGTAAATATACAATTAATTTAATTGGGAAGAAATACATTTTAACTGTGCTCATTTAGTAAACAAACATAAGAAAGAGGACAAAATACATGTTTGTTCATTGCAAGAAAAGACAGCTGTCCTAAATATTTAGAGGCTTTGTTTGAAATTGTTTACATTCTTGCAATAATTCTCGTCTTTAAGTACCTTTTTTTTAACTTCAAAGCACCTATAGAAAATGCCTCTGTCAATTCACCTCTTCATCAACTGGCACTAAAAGTTTGTCATTTTGTCTCTTCCCAGCTTTATTTTGAGTAAAAAATCTTTTGTATTTAAGCTACGGCATATTTGCGACATTTCTTTGTGGTGAACTGCTTTTATTAATTGTGGAGATAAATGGCCATACAAATTCTCAATGGCAGTAAATACTTAAGAATAAATTAAAAACGTTTTTCTGAACTTCCAGGCACACAGACATATTCTGCTTGTCCTACGTTTTTCCAAGAGCTTTGACGTATCTCTTTATTTAATATCAGTCACTGAGACAAAAATGCTCCTCAATGTCATAAAAGTCAAGACTTTCACTTTTAAGTTGTCAACCCTAAAAACTATGAGTTATGGCTGCACAAAGGGCAGTTTAATTCACCTGTCTGTGTCTGTGAATCCCCCGTAAAAGAAAAATTGGACTCTGCCTCAGAATATACAATACTGTATGCCCTATTGAACTAAGACCCTCTCTGCCCACCATCCATCAAGTCAGTCAGCTGAGTCTTTTTCAAATGCTCATCTTACCTTAATGAATGTGATCAATCTCAATGCAGACCGACTTTGAACACTTTTAACGGCGTATCTCCTTTTAAAAACATGCTCTTGATGCTCCCATGGTGGACCATCAAGTGCCTTTATGTCCAGACATTTATTGAGCACTGAAGACTTCATATGTCCGAGACAAGACAATAACAAGGTTGGCCCTGAGCTCTTAAAACAAACATTTAAAGAAATACTCCCATGACAGAATGAACTGAAGAGTCAGTGGAGAGGGGGATATGGACAAAGAAACCATGATGTCACAGAAAAACAGAAGAGACCTTTCCTGTTCAATCAGTCGCCATCTGAACCCACAAACTCCTCTTCTCCAGCTCTCCAACTCATTTGCATTTCTTTTATGTCCCCACTTCCTATTATGCAGAAGTGTATGCTAAAAATGTAGTCCGGTCTGCAAAGTGAATCTCTCTCTGTTTCCCCACTTTTTAATCAATAGCAGCCAGGGGAGGAGGGTTAGGTGGTACTCAGTTGCATTTATGCTAACTAGAATATTTGAACCATTCTCTTTGAACCGAAGGTTACCTAGGAAACCAGCCCACAGGAGTTACCGTTTTATAACAGTAATTACAATCAGCGGCCATAGGTCTTGTATTTACAGAACTTATGAACACAAAGTCTCATATACATCCAGCAATTAGATTTCTTTTGGTGCGCTGTTATATTTGAGATCACTGCCTCTGTTGGCTTAGAAACTGTCAGGCTTGCAGACCTTTGCTCTTTATTAAAGCACATCCTTCATTTATCAATCCGTGGAGGATTAGTTTGTTTTGGATTTTGGGAGAATAATCCATTCCACGCCTCTGGATTTCTTAATGAACTTTGTTTCCTATTTCATATGAACTGAAGATGAAGATGCAGCTGCCTAAAGGGATTAAGCGAGGCGTTCATTGCCCCGGATCCTCCACTTTTTGATGTCCATGAAATCTCCCTTCTTCTGGCCATGTTGCTGATGATAAAGAGAATGCCCTCAAGGCCCTTCTCTCTGTTGCCATTTGTAATTTTTAGAAGCCATCATTGGAGGCTATCCATCTTGATTGCGCCCTGGCAACTGCCATGCTCTGTTAATGTGAGAGAGTGTGAGAGAGGGCAGAAATGCAGTCTTCCAGCAGCACCGATGTTTATCTTCCCTGCTCCATAAATTTGCATTCCCACAGATAAAATTTACTCAAAATGGCAAGCATCACAGCATAGACGGGCCAAGCATATTATCAGTCTGTATACAGTGTTTGTTTTACAAGTGGACAGGCAGGGAAAGAAGAATTTGGACATAACGATAAAACTGATAGTCACACATGCCTCCCTTTATTGGCCTGGTTGAAGCTTTATGAAATATTCATGACTGGTTTCCAACATAGGCTCCACCTTAGGGATTGCATTTTCTTAGATGAGAAAATGAGTTGATTTGGCTAAATCAACTCTTGGACAAATATTTAATCAGATTTTATGTTAGAACCTTTTTTAAAATATGTTGGATTATTTCATTGCAGTGTCTGGCCAGTAACAAAACAAACCAAATCAGTGTTCTCATACATAATAGTAGTACATTCATGATGAAGACTATGGTAAAAAACCATTGTTTTTTACCATAATTTATTGTGAATTTTTCCACAGTCTACATTCAATTATAGAAAAATATTGTTAAAAAAGACCAGTGCTGATGAAAAGCCATCTCTCCTGAACTGGGATCAGAATCCCAATAATTGGAAATGGGGTGTAAAATTACTTTTTCACATAATAATATATGATCAAACTATATGTATATTTTTTCTCATTTTTGTGATTATCTCCATATTTCATTACAATTATAAATTAGAACCCATGTATATATGGAGGCATCTATTAGTTGCTTCCTTGCTTTTTTTTTTATAATTGCCTTGCAACAAGGAGGTCCAGGTTCAAATCCTGGAAAAATTCTGCATTAAGTTTGTTTGTTATCTTTGTGCATGAGTGGGATCTCGCCAGTTCCTCCAACAGTCCAAAACAAATGACTGCCAACTGGACTCTCTAATTTAGTCATTTGGTGTGAATGTGTATATACCATATGATTATTATTTTTCTTTTTTTTTATTATTCTGGTTTGAATGATTTGAACCAAATGTCTTCCATTCACAATTTAGTCATCTGTACCTATTTGTCAGAGTTTTGCCTGAGGTTACATTGCTGGTAATCATATAGGATGTGGGTGTCAAGAGTAACAATATTAGTGGCCCAATTCTATTCTATTTTTCAGTTTCTCTCTTTTCTTCTTGGTAATTGAGCATTACTTCCCTTTGGGAAACTGTAGTAAAAAAATCCATAACCAAGTTGAACTTAGCTTTTGTCAAGCCATAAAAAGCCATAATTAATGTCCAAGCAGCAAACACGAATAAGTATGTGGAAATATTTAATAAAGCTACTGCCCAAAATAGTTTCTCTAAAAAGCATGAAAAGATACTTCACATATTTTCATATTAATTAGTGTGCCACCATCATACTAATGCATTTTGTTGTTATGTAACGAGTAGTTATTAAGAAAAAAAAAAACCTGGCAGTACTGTATTTTGTTAGTAATTGTGACACATTATTCTCTCCACTTACAAACTACCTATAGTGGAGACTTTTGTTTAGATAAGGAGAATATTTAAATGAGTTCTAACCTAAAAATCATTTCAACAAGTAAATTATAGTAATGTCCTGAAATGTTTACTTGTCTTTCAGGACCAAAATTTCCAGAGAGAATTCTGTGTAACAGGACGTTTGTGATTAACATTTAGCATTTACTTATTGCAAAAGTTTTATCCTGCAACTAAGGTCAAACTAGGAAAAAGTTTAAGACAGCTGGTCAAATTGGTCACAGAGAATGAGCTTTCCTTTTCCATGCAGGATGCATCTCTTTATTGTGGTTTAAACAAATAGCCCACCAGGAGGCTCTGCAGGAGGAGGGGAAGCTTTTCATTTCACCGTAAGCCCTGTGATCATCTCACTGCAGTCTATAAGTATAACTTGATTTAGACCCTATAACCTCACAACTTTAACAAGACGCCTGTCACCTATGGCAACACTGAGTAAGAAAGATGACAATTCTCCCAAATACACAAACACACACTCACACTTGCACCGATTTTTCTTGCAGATACTTTAACTTTCTCACCAGCTCAACCCCAGTGGCAGCAATGAAATAAAACAAAGAAACTGTGGTCCTTGGCTGCTAAATAACAAAACACGCCACCACCTAACCCTCTCCTCCATATTGTGACGCTTTCCCCCCATGCTTCTAAATTGCTGGTATAAACTGCTCCGGCCAGAGGGGTAATAGTTTTTGATAATGATCACAGGCCAAGCTTTGTTGCTGTGTGGCCACATGCCGCACAGACAGCATGCTGATTATTCTTCTGAAGTGGCCTGAGTGTGTGTCTGTAACGGCAATTTTGAGGCCTGATTGGCAAAGAGCGATGAAATTGGGGGCAGTTACCACCGAGGGGGGAAATACTGATGGAGTGTGTCAAAATGCAGCAGCCGTCTGATGGTAAACAAATTATCCAACGTGAAATGACAACATTAGGGAAAGCAAAGTGTTGGTCCACTCTATGGGTATGGCTTTTTGCTCAGTTTTTAACTGTCTGCTGTTCTCTTTACAGCATTTAAAGAACTGGGCACTAGTTGTCAAAGATCTATGGCCTCACTTTCCTGAATCCTGGCCATTCAAATGTGGCAGCTGGATTTAATACAGTCCCTGTAATTTAGTTTGCAGCCTATAGAAAAAAGAGCATGCAGAAGGTGCTAAAAATCAGTTATATTTTCCCACATTTTAAAATGCTGATAGTTTTTCATTTTTGTTTTTACCTCAGATTTGCTGACAGTTGTTTTGTGTTGTGTCATTTGAATGGTTGAAAAAATTATTTCCAATTGCATGAATTGTGCTTTTGACAGCTGTAGTACTTTTAAATGTTTGAGTGAGCACTTTGCTATTCAAAGTAAGGTAGCTTTCTCATAATGATTCATGATAAAATTGTTGAATTTGGTGAATCCAAAGGGATAAAGGAAACATTTTTTTCAGCTTTTGTCACTAATCTTTCTTTCAGCCAGAAGTTTAATCTCATTTATTTTCTTTTGTTTTGAAGGTCTAGTCATTGTACTTAGGCAGGCTGTTGCAGAGGAGGGAAGAAAAAACAACAAAAAAACAGGAAAGTCACAAGGTTGTCTGAGGCTTCGAGCCATAGATAAAGAGGAGATCTGACTGTGGTCTGTGTTTGATATTTTTACACACTATTTAACTGATAAAACAAGCATGTTCACATTTCTTTTTCATTTATTCAGTCAGTTATTTATTCAGTTGCTTCAGTTATGGTGCGTTTGTCATGTCATAAAGAGGAGTCCGGTTGTTTTTTCTCTGTCTACACCTTCCAAGGATAAAGACTGGACAGATGAGGTGGTCATTTTTGTTTGTGCTGTGATAGCCATGGAAGGATAAATCTGGTAGACAGAGATTTATTTGGCAGACGGGATAGAAAGATGGATGAATGTTGCTACCCTGATGTAAATACTTGAGCCTCTCTTACACATGTCTCTCTTTTTCTCTACTCCCCCCTTACTCTGAGGATATTAGGACATTTTTCCTGCTGAAAACCTAGCCAGGCTTTAAATTGCATTAATATGACCGGTACAATCTAATTAACTGACAAGTTCTTGCTAGGTGACTCAAAATTGACTTTCTTCATTGTATTTTAAGAACTTTTGGGGAGGAATTTAGGAATTATAGAAAATTAGCAAGGATTGCTTAGTACCTTATATATGTATATATTTTATGTGTGTGTGTGTGTGTGTGTGTGTGTGTGTGTGTGTGTGTGTGTGTGTGTGTGTGTGTGTGTGTGTGTGTGTGTTAGAATGGATATTTTTCTGTGATTCGACATTCTGAAAGGACAAACTAAAAAACAAAGTATATGTCTACAAAGACACTATGGAGGATGGCAGTCCTCACATTCTCTGCACTGACATAATAGTTGGAGTACAATGCAATTGTCTCTGTTTTTGTCACTCCCCCTCGATGAGACAAAGTACGCGACAATCACAGCAAAAAGAGTTTATCTTTTAAAGCTCATCAGATTAAAACCACATTTTAAATAACAGAGCCAATCACACTCACACACTGATGCTTTGTTTTGTCCACAAAAGCAACATGAGGCCGTCCTTGCTTTGCAGCGTTGTGCTAATTTGCACCTCATCCACATCTATTGGTTGGAATTTTAAAGGAAAAAGGCTATTTTGGTATTTGTAGGTCAGCAGGATTTTGGAATTTCCTTTGCAGAGCTGAACGCTCTCAAAGGTCCTAGTTATAAACTAGTGGCACACGCTAAAAAACTTTGGATAGAAAATATGCCCTTTAAGTGTCTGGGTGAATGCATGTCATTGTACGTGTGCTTCAGTTGATAGGCAGAATTCTAAAGTAGAAATCAGTACTCCTCTATATTCATGTGTCTCTTTTTTCTGACTCCCCACTGCCCACCTCCCCGCACACTCATGCATAAACACACTTACACACACTCTGCTACCACGTGTACACCAAGCAACCCTTTACTGTTTCTGTACCCCGTTCCCCATTAACACACCTCTAATGGAGTTCACTCCGCAGTGCTTTCTGCCTGAACACGCTGCGAAGCGGTACAGTTAATAGCAGCTGCACAGTTGGAATACATGGGTGTGAGCTTGAGTTAATGTATGCTGGTGAAGCGGCGTTGGCAGACAAGATTGTGTTATCCGCTGTGGTGTGTACTGGCCCAGCCCATCTGCACGGTGACATCCTGCATAAATGAACCAAGCTGAGCTATGATAGCTGTCTCTTAGCCTGCGCTTTAATCCTACTGCTCCACTCCTGCGTGATTGCAGAAACTTGTCTTTGTATCATGAATAGTGAAATGATGGGCCACATTTGTAAGGCACCCTTTAGCGTTCCCTGCAACATGCATTTGACAAGAGGTTTGACTGAAATTGGTTGAAATGGGAACACTGTGCACTTTTGTTAAATTTGTCTCTTTCATTCATCATTTGAAAGATTGAAGACATCACTTGTTCTCCTAGTTTTTGAACTTTCTCTGCCCTCGTGTCTCGATTAGTTTAAAACGACAAGCTAATCGGATCTAACGTCTCCCTTCTTTTTTTCTGTCAAGGGGTGGAGGCCATGTTTTCCCAGCAGCCCGAGGACTTGGTGGTAGTGGCGGGCCAGCCGGTGACGTTAGAATGCACCATCCCCGGATACCATGGCATCGTCCTGTGGATCAAAGATGGACTGGCACTGGGAGTTGGCAGAGACCTCTCTGGTAAAATTTGCATGTCTTTACTTTTTAGCATATTACCCTGCACTATGTATCATTCGATGTTATATTTCAACTAATAAGACTCTGAAATGAAACATTAACATTTGGACACTGCGTTCTTTACATGTAGCTAGCATTTTTTTCAAAAACACAACTTGGTTTGTCACCATTTGTTATTGTGACAGGCCTATTTGCCAATATATAGTTCAGTTGTTACATTCTAGCAACAATCAAGCTCAATATTTTTTTTTTTAATCTTTTCTCTTTTTCTACCAAAAAGTGGATGGCAATAGTTTTCAGTCTGGTCCATACGTTTCAGTTTTGTTAACCAAGACTTCAGTTTTTTGTTGTGTCTGTTGTTTTGTTTATATATTTGGATATTTGAAATGTCTTCCAATTCCAGTGTTCAATGTGCAGTAGAATTTAAAATTTATTCATGTTTGAGAGTGTGTCCTTGCATTATTATTCCATTACCATTATGTTACTTCAATCAATAAACCAAATTTTATTTGTATAGCACATTTCAGTAGCAAGGCATTTCAAAGTGCTTTCCATCATAACAAACAAAAACACAAAGTCATGCAACATAGAATCAACAATTACATTAAGTTAAATGCCATCATTAAATTCGTAATTGATTGTGTTTCAAATACAACTCTAAACTCTGCATTTACTTGAAAATGGCTTCAAAACAGTAATATCATCATTTATCAGAATAACTTCTTCAACAATTTACTGCCCAGCAAAATGTGTTATTGTGACAGGCCTATAATCAGCAATATAAAGTTCAGGTGTTATATTCTGTCAACAAGGCAGTTGTTAATGAATGAACATGTGAATTAACAAGTCTGTACAAGAAGAGAATGGCAGGAAAATGCCATTGATAAACTATATGAACTATAAAATAATTTGTTTGCTGTTTGACATGAATCATGTAGAAAGAAAAACGTAGGAGATGATTCTCTTGTCAGATAGGATCAAAAAGAATTTTACATGCATGAAAAGACCTATATGTGATCGAAAATGTATGTTGCACATCACCCTGAACACACAATTTCTCCACTGAAATGGTGATTGGTGGTGGTGCATCTTGCTTTTCTTCAGCAGGCAGAGAGACTTGTCAGACATACCTAAATGCAGGCTGCTGAATTTCAGGCTGCTAAATGACATTTTGAAAAGTAGCTGGCCTCCACCTAATTACATCACATCTCATGCGTAATTGTGTTAATTGCTTAATTTGAAGCAAAGGGAATAGAGCACTGTTATTTAGCAACCTGATGGCCCATCCATCCTGGCTTTATACAGAAAGTATTCATGACCTTGCTGAAATCCTCATATGGCATGCCAACCTTTTGAAGAAGAAGAATATGTTCACCTTGATTATTAAATTCACCCAAAGCATTTATCCATTTATATCTGTACTCAGTCCCTACCATTATTCTATCAATACAGCCTTTTCATTTTAGAGCTTTTCAATTTGCCTCACACTCCTCCACATTGTAACCACTGGATGTAATTGCAATTCAAGGCACAATGACTCAATATTCGGCTGTGGCCAATCTCAAATACAAAATATTCTGCATGGCTATGAATGATTAAATATGAGCTGCAATAGAGATTGAGGGTTTTCTACCCTTTGACCTTTAGCAAATAGTCCTCTTTCAGAGATGTGGTGTGTGATTAAACTTCAGAGACTGACAGAGCCCCAGTAAAGCCATCCTATTCTTTCTTCGTGTCCTTATTAGGCCCCAGGGGAAAACTGAGAGGTGGCTGTAAACAATAGTCCTGCAGCCATCAAGTCTCCTTTGGAGGAAGAGAGAGTACTTATGATTGTTTGAAATAGAATGGAAAGACAGAGGAAGGGAGATATAGAGAGAAAGAGACAGAGACAGAGAGCGAGTGTAATTTTATATAGGCTCAGAGTAGAGCAGAGATGTTTATCCTCTTCAGCTTTTATTGATTTAACAAGACAAAATGATCAAGATGAAATCTCATTTCCACAGCAGGGAAGGTAAGATGAATGAACAAAAAAAAGAGGAAAAAAGAGAACATTGAGTCTTCACACTTAAGGGAACTACAGTAGATCAGCCTTTAATAAAACATCTGTGGATAGCTTAAAACTTGTGGACAAGAAGGAGCATTCTTGGCCCTCTCCACAACCATTTTCTCCTCCAGAAGAGAGTGATTGAGGAGGAAAATAAGGATAGTTAAAAAAGGGAAGGATTTGTGTGAAGAAAAATAGCCGCCAGCCTAGAGAAGAAAGGTTTTCTAAAATCACCAATATGTTACAGACAGGGGGCTGAGTGCCTTCTATTGAGACAGATGACACTTTTTCAAAATAAAGCACTCCACAGCTGTCCTTTTTTTTTATCACTCCTGCCTACCTAAACACGCAACGCATGCAGCGGTAAAAGAGCAATGGTACATCGCGGCGGAGACGCACACAATGAAAGGAAAGTGGCAGCTGTATACGTAAAAAGTGCGACGAATCAAATGTCGCACGGAGCATTTCAATAATATAGGTCTGCTCGGCTATTCATAGAAAGAAGCTGTGTTGGCAGCATCCTCCGCCTGGGACCTGTTTCCATTCACAGGAGCAGTGATTAAACTGAGAGAACTCTTTCACCATTCAGAGCGAGAAATCATAGCACAAAAGCCAATGATTCCTATCTGTCCCTGAATTTCCTCTTCATTCCCCCTTTGTGCCATGCTTTTCCACTCTAATTAAAGAAAAGTGAAGTAGCCCTCAACATACCAATCTTTGCCATGAATGTGCATGATGCAGAACGTATCTGCTGTACATGCTGGTGACAACATACTTGTCACATATAAGGAAAATTAAGGTGGCCGTTTACATTTTTGACGAGGTATCGCCAGAAGGGATTTTAAAAACAGCTTTGCGTTACTCCTGCTTCTCAAGAGAGGAAACTTAGCTCTGGTCACCTGTTTGCAGCTGCAGCAAAGCCTGCTTTGATTATGTGGTGTAAAGTGGGTACAGTGCAAAGCGGGTACCAGGTGAATGATGTGAATCACCAAGCCGAGCTTCAAGTGTCTTCATACTAACAAAACCCACATGCACACACACATTGATTCACCCTCAAGACAAATCCATTTCTCCCTGATGGATTCATTACTTCTTAATGGGACTATTTTACATTGTTTGCTTTGGGTAACACATTGTGTGTTTGAAATGTGCTGAGATCCAAGATCAATGGCCCTTTCTAGGTGCACGTCACATCTGCAGAGGTGATCAGTCTTCATGTGTGCCACAGTGTAATTTCAATCACGTTGACAAAATGCATAATCAGGATGCTTATATGGTGGCAGAACACATTAGGATGTTTCAATTCTTCGAAAATGAGATGATAACATCCTTATCTTTTACTATCCATCATGCATTTTTTTTCCCCTTTGGATCCGGTTAATGCGTCAAGATGAAACTGGAAGGCGGCCACATCTCCACACAGCAATATTACTCTTAGTATGCCAGGAGCACAGATGAGGTAACTGGCACGGTAATCTGTTTGTGTAACAGAAATCTGCATGGCTTATGCGATGCCACGATTAAGACAAGCCAAACAAAGTGTGTGTGAAGTTCATCCCCATCTCTTTGGAGGGTGCAGTTAACTCAAGGCTGTTTGACCAGAGTCAGTGCAAGTTCACATCATACAGAGTTGTGCAATGATCATTATCCTTCTGATCTGCGGTGGTGTTACTGCCTTGGATCTCATCAGTGAACATAAAAAAACTGGAGCAAAAATCTCTCTCCAGTTGACTTTGTGCATGGAATGGTTCTTATTTATCTTCCGACACTGTTGTTAGGTTGAAAGAACAGTCCATCCTTTGGCCAGTTTCAGATCATCATGGTTAAGTAGGCATGAGTAAAACACCAGCCGTTAAAATAACACGAAAATGAAAAACACAATGTTATAATTTCTTTAAGATAAAGAGCAGTTGGATGGAATAATCAGTATCATTTTTTGCACTTCTATGTCATATAACCAAGAGTGAAAAGTTATCAATCCTCATAGAAGTGGAAGGCTAACATCCAGTCAGACAACAACCCTGTCCTCCATCTAGATGATTTTAGCTGTTTAAAACATCTCAAATTGAAAATGTGCACATTCATAATACACAAAAATATATTAGCAAATATCAACCACCTAAACTTTCACAAGAGACTTTTGCAAAGATTGCGATAACTTGCAGCAACTGTATGACCCAAAAGAACAAACAAGTTTATTATATTTTATTCAAAATTTGCCTGTTTACTCCCCTCTTGGTGGACAAGTTGCAGCTGATCAGCTGGATTGATGTAGCTGAGAGTTCTGTTTTGTGCACCATTCTAACGCATATGTCTGAGAAACCAGGACCAAAGTTAACGGTTAATGAGAAATGTTGTGTCCCCATGTGGACTGGTTTTAAATTACTAAATTGCTAGTGTGCATCAAAGTTTGAGTTATAGAAAAGTTAGGGTTCATGCTACACTAGTTTCCTCACCATAATTGTGACTAAGAGTATTTCCAAAAGCAGAAATTGTCGCTGTTGTTAAGTGAGACAAATGCAGCTCAGTTGGTTAGTTGCTGCACACTGTCCAGCAGTGTGCAGCAATAAGTGAGACAGGATTGCCAGTCATCATGAAAATCCTGTCAGCCAGAGCCACCATGTCTGGCTTATAATCACAAAAATGCACAAGATTTGCAGTTTTGAAAGTATAGATTTTAAAAGCATTATTTTTGATACAATTAAAAAAAGACATCAACTAATTCTTACTAGTAAAGTACTAAAGATTTTTAGCACTTTATGGTTTAGTTTTGTTTAGGTTAAAGCCTTCTTCAGTTTTACAAGTAAATGTAAAGTCATAGAAAGAGGACATCATCTGGTCCTATTTCTTAGCAAAACATCATGCAGAAGATCCTCGATCTAATGCTGCTGCTTATTTTTTGCCTTCCTCTGTTTACCTTCTCCCTTGGTTTAATATTTGTGTTGAGGCGTTCTTTTGTCCTTCGTATTTTACTGTATAGACCCTTAAGATTAAAGGCTTCACGTAGGAGGATGAAATGCACAGAGTGGCTTAATCGGCTGTAACTCACCCCACCAGCCTATAATGAGACCCACTTCATGCTCTATTAAAAGCTGCTGGATTCAATGAAGCCGAATTCAGTAATTGGACACAGAGCATATGATGGGTTTTGCCGTAGACACATCCATGAACTTAATAGCTGTTATACCACTGCCCACTCTATCTGGGAGCTAAAACAGAAAATCACTAAAGGCCCGGGGTTTTGAGGAATCTCCAAGGTGACTGTAGGTTAGAAGTTTTGGAGAAATCAATTTTTACCCCCTTATTATTTGTTGCCCTTAAGTATCAGTCTAACCTTACACACCTAGATAGAAACTAGCAGATTTCTTTTAGGTGTGATTGATGAGTGAGAAGGAAGTGAGTCTAAAGTCTGAAGTTTTGTTTTGCGGAATATAACGTAAAGTTTGGTTGAAGCTTTGTGTGCAGCCTGGCCTTGTGTTCCAGAAAAAATAAATAAATAAATCACTCCAATCTCTGGTTTCATCATCATTCAATTACAGAAGGGCAGCTGGAAGAAAAAGCTCCACTCAGTTGGAAATTCTTCTCATTCTTTGAAGTACAATGTTTATGAACATAAATTCTCCTTGCGTTCCATAAATTCTGCCCATAATAATCAGGAGAAAGAAACCAGGTAAAAAAGAAATAGAAAAGGGATCTTGAGAGAAGAAAGTCTCCGAAAACATGTGACATACCCCCCACCCCAGAGCTCACAGGTTAAACAAATGTATATTTTAGCTTATTTGCCCCTGTGGAGACATACACTTCACAACACATGGGCTATGCAAATTTTTATATTAGCTTAAGAGGGATATCTTCAAAACCATCTGTCTTGACATCCTCGGTCTCCTGGATATTCCTCTGCTTTCTTCTGCTCTTATTAAACTGTAAATCATTTCACGGAGTAATCTTGAAACAACTCGAACTGGAGCTGCTCCTGTTTACTGTTGCAGTAAAACATGGTTCCTCAGCATACAGCAACGTTCACAGCAGCTCAATTACACTGCCAGGAGTGTTGTAAAAATGTATTGTGAGTAAATTAACAAATGAACAATCTAGCCACATAAACTAATAAAGTAATCTATCCTCACCTCCCTTTAAATTATCTTCTTTTTCAGCTCAGGTAATGTGCTTGTGCCAGTGCTGTGTAAGACAGTTTGCAAAAGAGTTATTATTTTGATACATGAGAATAAGAAGTAAGAAGAAAAAGAAATACAGAAATGTGCTTGTTTGGACCAGATGAACTGTATTTTGACACTGAAGGTGAGATAAAATAAACAAACTGTTTACATTGCAGGCTATCCACGTTACACAGTGATTGGCGACCATGGCTTAGGGGAGCATCATTTGCGCATCCAGCGTGTCGAGCTAATGGACGATGCAGTGTTTGAGTGCCAGGCTGTCCAGGCTGCCATGAGGTCCCGTCCTGCCCGGCTCACAGTGCTGGGTAAGTCAGAACTAAGTACACACAGCCATCAAACAATACAGCTGTGGAAGAGCCAGCCACCATCCAGTCACAGCTGAGCAAGCTCATGTTTTTGTAGAGATTTCAATGTTATGTGGTACCAAAAATACTTCTCTAGGGTTATTAGAAAAACAAAATATATTATGCAGGACAGAAACACTATACAGTCATCCTTTGCCTTCTGTTAATTCAAGATCAAGTTTATGGAGTGACCATTCCAAGAAGAAGACCTTCAGACATCTTTAGCTTTTTCAGAAAGATTCCAAAGCATTCCTAAGCCAGAAGGAATAAACAGGGGCAGTTATTCTCCATTCCAACTTTACCCTGGCTACTTAAATCAATGACTCGCTGATTGACAATGAGTCATTAATTGACTCAATCACTGATTGATGAGTGATTTGTGAAGTTGTAACAAACTCTCTTTAAAGGATTTTGGATCAAAGAGTTGTTGTTTAGTTTATTTAGCAAGAGGAGAATCAAATAGAAAGACTCTAATCATCATTGTAACACTAGAACAATCACCTGTGGTTCTTTTACAGTAATTTCACTTCTGAAGACCAAACACATTTAAAGGCACATTTAAAGATACTTCCTAATCATGTAAAGTTTGCAAGTTTACAACATCTACAATTTTTTTTACAATTTAAGTCTGCGTGACATGCTCCAAATAAGCATAATTGCTCAACATCCCCTCTCCACAACACTATGACCAGTAGTTCAAGATAAATAATAATAAAAAAGTAATTCTGTGCTGGTGCCTTTTCTGGTTTAGATTTCTGTTCAGGTATCAGGTCTGTACCCTGGTAAATGCAGTGTAAAGGGACAGTGTAAATAATGGTCCTAGAAAACTACTCTGGCTCCTGGGAAAAGTTCCTTTCTGTCAAAAAGTCCTTAGAGTCCCTCTAGTGAGATTTGCATCTGACCCACGGTCTCCTCCCAGCGGAACATGCCTGGGAAACCTTCATAGGGAGGTACCTACATGGAGCAAGGTCTAAACTCGGAGATCCCACTGGATAACAGAGCTCTTCAATTAAGCTTTGAGGCAGAGCACAGCCACCCTAGAGGAAGCTTGTTTCAACCGCCTGCGTTCAGGGCCTCATTCATGATCTATATGCTTTGAGCAAAGGTCAAGATTACAACATAGACAGATCTGTAAATGGAGAGCTACGCTTTTTGGTTCATTGGATTATTCACCATGGTAGACCAGAGAAGTGCCACTAATGCAGCCGCCTCCAAGATACACCACAATACTTCCCTAGGTGTACATGACTGCCCAGGACCAAACCAGGAACAAGTCTTCTTCAGGCAATTTGAGTTTACAAGATTAAGCATAAAATCAACAAAAACAAAGAAAATTGTTGAGTTGGGGAAAAAAAAGAATCCCATAT
>CAEGAF010173316.1:0-11357 GCA_903067075.1 Micropoecilia bifurca
CAGAACCCTCAAGCTCCCAGGCCTCTGGTAGAGGACCCGAGCTCAGAGGATGAAAGAGACCACCCACGGAGGGTGAGAAGGGACTTATATATATATCTATAAGTCCCTTTTATATATATATATATATATATATATATATATATATATATATAAAATACGGTAAAATTGTGGTTCCATCCATCCATTATCTACCCTTGTCCTTAGCGGAGTAGGGAGGGGTACTGGTGCCTACTTCCAGCAGTCAATGGGTGAGAGGTGGGGTATACCCTGGATGGGTTTCCAGTCCATTACAGGGCAAATTGTAGTTTGAACAAAGAATTCATAAATATTCGTTTTTGTGTCTACTACATATAGTTTATGTAGCTGAGACTTGGCACTAAAACACACAACAGACACTAAGGTTAAAAAAAAAAACATGACCAATTGTCTTGCTATTTTCCAAGTAATATGTATATCTACCTATTTACCTCATTCATTTTATTCAGCATTTCTTGCAGAGACCAGTTTATTACTTCTGGTTTATTTCTTTTTTGCGTAGACCATTATAAATGCAGTTCTATAAATAACAAAGCAGTGATCCATAGGCAGCTTTCACGTTGTCTCTGAGTCTATGTAGTCCACACAAAAGAGCAGCTGGTTGCTAGGAGCACAAAAGCACCACAGCCATTAAGAGACTGACAGAGTTTTGCCTCCTGCCATGAGAACAAAACTACAATTAGACATTAATTGGGGGCTCTATTAAGACCCTACAGTTTGTGTGTATGTATGTGTGTTCTGCCTGAAAATGAATGCTCAAGCATAAAAATGCATGAACATGTGCCATGCTACTGAAAAGTCAACATATACAATTATAGATTTGTTTTATGTTTAATTGCATTTGTGTTTGGATGTCTTAAAATACAAACTGATTAAATGCATGATAGAAAGGTGTCTCATTCATAATACAACTAATGTATTATGAACAACATAATACAAATCAATATTTTCAATAAAAAATATTGAAAATATTTTCTATAGAAAATGAAATTATATTGAAATCAATAGAAAATATTGATTTCATCATCAAATACAGTGGTAAAATAAATATATTTCTGAGACTTAAAAATGCACAAACTACCGATATGTTTTGTTTTGCTTCATTGCCTTATTCTACATCCTAAACCCTTTGATATTCTGAACAAAGAAGCCATTGTTCAACAAGCTATATTGACTTATGAACTGCATATTTCTATCAAAACCATCTTGTTAGAAACATATTTTTATTTAAGTACCTAAAGAGTCATAATTTTCCATTAAGTACAAAAATGTGCGTGACATGGAATAAACCACCAGCCCACTTAACACA
This sequence comes from Micropoecilia bifurca, assembly GCA_903067075.1. Lineage (NCBI taxonomy): Eukaryota > Metazoa > Chordata > Actinopteri > Cyprinodontiformes > Poeciliidae > Micropoecilia > Micropoecilia bifurca. Next base: position 1,346 of record CAEGAF010173316.1, read on the forward strand.
TTGGTGTTAACTAAATTTTTCCTGTTTTATGAAGAAACTTTAAACTTTATTAGCTGCAAACACAGTCATGATTCATGCGGAAGCTTGTTTAGATGTATATGCACACTCCATTTACATCTAAACCTTATCTGTAGACGGGTAGAACAATTTCACTCTGATTTTGGCTTAATAGGTCACATGGGCTATTGAGTCATGTGAATTGTTTGAATTGTTTGGGAACATAATTCTTTGTTCACAAGGATATATCATTCTCACTACATACTCAACGCACACCTCTAAAAATGCGACTATAGGTTATATTTGTGGTTCACATTGAGCTTGCACAAACAGAGTAAGCACTGTTGCTTTTAAACTTGGCATCTTAATAATTCTTCAAATAAAAATTAGTCCATGCAGTGGGTTACAGTGAACCTGCTCTGCAAGAACGCTTTCCAAATCTTCCAGTTGGAGTGAAGGTTGGCGCCCGTGATCTGTGTGGAGGTGAACTTCAGAAATGCAGCCGCGACAGCGACCAAAGCACAGAGACACCAGGGGTGTGATGCCCGGGTTCATGCCCTGTTTAAGGCCTCAAATGTTCAACTATAAGCCCATCTTTTAAGAATATTTCTTCTCTGCCGTTGAAGTGCGCAGCAGGGTGCAGCAAAAATGCATGTGGACTAGGGTTACTGGTGTATAAAAAAGCCAATTTAAAATAAAAATCAAGGCTGAGCCTGGCAATGGGTTAGCTACAGCCTCACGGGAACCTACTAATAATATACTGGAGTAAACCCTGTGTTGATTTTCATTTTTTGTCTACAGACTGACCCTTAGATTAAAAATAAGCAATATCCTTTTTCACGTTTTGGAAAAACAGAAATACATTTTACCTTCATTTGTTAATATCCCTTTTAAATCATCCTTTAAATTGGATAACATTATTTAAAATTAAAATAAATTAAGGTGTCATACATTCTGGCAATTTAGCAGTTTGAAAAATTTCTTTTTTCTTCAAAAACAATTTGCAGAATTTTTGTGGACCTAATAAATGGTTTTATTTTATGCCTAATATTAGACCAATTTCAAATCAGTTTTGTGTGCTCACAAACTTGATTAAGTATATAGGTCTAAATACTGGATTATACACATGCATGAATTTATTAATGACTCATCTCTAAACTATGTCTATTTGAAGACAATTGTCTGGTTGTTAAGTTTCCTAACAGTCAGATAGGCATCTGTCTATATTGGGACAGACTGGTGCCAATCACCAGTTCCCAACAGACTGCAAGGATAATGTGGATGTACATTATATTGCCAAAAGTGTTGCTCACCCATCCAAATTCCAGGAATCAGGTGTTTGGGTCACTTCCATGGCCACAGGTGTATAAAATTAAGCCAGGTTGTCCAGTTTATGTCCAAGTATGATAAAGGTTGATTTGTCATGTTCTGACAGCCAAGTTACATCAGAAATAAATCTAGATAGATGTAAAAGGGAAGACAATACACACAGTAAAAATGCCAGTGTTGCATCAACACCCCTATGTGTCCAAGTCACCTGGTGTTAAATTCAACACTACAGAGTGTCACATTAACATTACAACGGTGTTAGTGTTAAAATATATTAAAAGTAACACCAGTGTAGTGTTGATCACAAAACATATGTGGCGTTTAAATAAGCAAATAATTGACCCACAAGGTGTCAATATCAATTAAATCCAGTGGAAAATATTCAAAACAACACACAGAAAGTTAAAATTTTCTTAAACCAATTTCAGTATTATAGACCAACGTTAATTTAACAAAAAAAAATGGGTGTCAATCTTTTAACACTTTCAAAAGTGTTACTTTAACACCACCTGACTTCGACACTATAGACACTTTGGGGTGTTAATTCAACACTGGCATTTTTACTGTGTAGGTTTATAAAAAGTAGTTTCAAAACTGTAATAAAACAGAAATCAAAAGTTTATTTATTTACAGTTCATACTGTTGAAAAGAATCCAAAGCCAAATTTATTCATCTCAAATTTTATGTTGCTGTTTAAAAATGCAGTAATCATTCAAGGGTAGCATCTTCATAGTGTTGGCACATGTTTTTGCCGTGGAGAACCTTCAACTGGTTAAGACCTGACAGCATAGTTGAGGATGATGCCAGCAGGATGTTCTCTTGGTTCTAAGATGTCCTACAGGGTAGTGTAACTACAGTGTAACTTTTATGGCCTAATGCCTAAACCTTTCCAAAATTCTGACACCTTGCCCACACCTGTATAAGACTGGCGATGCAGGTGTAGGCAAGGTGTCACGATCATAGAATAAAGTTGAGATTATAGCTTCTGTTGTTGTGTTGCAGCTTTTAGATATAGACCCAAGTACACCTCATGAGCTAAGAAATCCATCCATCCATCCATCCATCCATCCATCCATCCATCCATCCATTTTCTAACCTTTGTCAATAGTACGTACTGGTGCCTATCTCCAGCGAAAGTTTTGGGCTAGAGGCGGGGTACATCCTGGACAGGTTGCTAGTTCACTGCAACACAGAGACACACAGGATAAACAACCATGCACACACACACTCACACCTAGGGAGAATTCAGAGATACCAATTAACCTAACAGTCATGTTTTTGGACTGTGGGAGGAAGCCCGAGAACCTGGAGAGAACCCACGCATGCACAGGGAGAAACTCCATGCAGAAAGACCCCGGGCCAGGAATTGAACCCATGACCTTCTTGCGGCAAGGGAACAATGCTACCAACTGCGGGGTCTGTGTGTGTCATATTCAAATACAGTCTTTACCTAATTTAGCATCTGACAAAAAGAAAAAACACCACTTACAAAATGTAAAAATTGAGATAGAAAATGCATATATATAAAACAAGTAACTTGCCATAAATCTTTTGTCCCCATTGCTACACTAATGAAAAAATTGTCAAATTCAAATGAAATAGCATTTGTATTAATTTAGCAACTTTTAGACTCTTCCTGATTAAATAAAGAATAAAAATATCTGTGTTAAAAGACGTGTTAAAAGTAAATATACCATGATGCTACCTTAGAAAAAGACACCAGCAAAAGACTGAAAGATCTGATTCGGGGGGCTGTGTCCACAAAGTATCTTCCTCCCTTTCTCGTGCAGGAAAAATTGAGTTATTTTTGTGTCACTTCACCAAGATCCAATGGCATTTTGTATCCTTTGAAGCAAAATGAGCGTCAGATGCAGGAAGATGAACAAATTGCAATACTTTTCTATCATTTTGTCAGGCTATTTTCAGTCAAATTAGATCAAGGGTTGTTGCATCTGTCTTGTCCAATACAATGAGATGCATTGGTTTGATGGGGATAGTGGATAAACCTCTTCAAAGGATCAAACAAAGTTTCCAATCAAGCTGTATTACATGCAATTTATCAACATATATAAATCTTTCAGATAAAATTACACCAGGCTAAATCTTCCGAACAACTAAAAATGACAAGAAAATAAAAGGACACAGCTTTTTTTCCCCTGTTTGTCTTTTTATGTGTTTTTTTATGTGCTGGCGACTTTGATGCATTTGTCAACAAGGATTTAAAGAAGGTAGTGTGATCCATTACTTTATCAAAATTAATAGGAACTTATCATAATTTCTATCACCTTTCTTTATTAAATTTATCTTCTCAGACCTTAGTATCTTGGCTCTTTTAAGGGTTGGTTCCAAAAAGAAATATATATTTTTGTTTCATGTACTGTACCTAGGGGTACAGTATGCATACCGCACTCACTTTGACCAACACTTGGAAATAGTTAGATTGTACTGTGCCTTTCAAAGTGGTGTTGAGCTACAATTCTCAGTCATTCTCTTATCTGTGAGGCCATTAAAAGTTTTTCTTTTAACATTCCATGCTTTTTCACTTGAGTATTGCAATTGTGTCCAAACCCTTCCTCATATAGGTACATATACAATGCATGGCTTCCAGCAGTTTTAACAGTTCTTAATCTCATTAAATAACCTTAGTGCAATAGTTGTTAGCATTTTATTTTTATAATAAAACAAAATGACTCCTACAATCCTTAAAGCTTGAAAAAGACAAATCTATGTTTAGTTTGTCTAAAACTGTACATTGTCACTGACTGTAATGACAATGTAGTCCTTATGTTTTCAACAGGATTAAAAGCAGAAGCATATCTCCAAAATTAAAATTTGTTAATAAATATTGTTTGAAAAAAATAAAGCCCTTATCTGCAGCTAAAAGTTTTACCTGTCAGTCAGTCGTAACAGACCCGTCAATGATGTTAATTTAGACTGTCATTTAGACTGCAACATGCTTTCCGGGAAAGTAATGTCTGCTGAAATGGAGAGCTACGAAACAACCATTTATCATTTATTAAAAACTTTTATTACATTGGTAAAACCAGCCCAAAATGTATTTTCTAGACACCAAGAAGGGAAAGTAGAAGAATCATATGGAGACACTCTTGGATCTGCCTGATTACAATATCTCAATTTTTAAATTCATCTTTCTAATGGGAAAATATGACTTCCGCAGCTAAATTATTTTTTAGTTTATTAGCTATTTATCTCAGTCTCTGCTTGTCAGCAATAGTTTCACTTTGTTATTTAACTTTTATCTGGTAATCAGATATCCTTTCTGTAAAAGTTTATATATTTTCTATATGTAAATGATAGCTGTATGTCTACAACCTTTGTGAGGATGTTTGTTTTTGCACACATCTTAGAATTCTTCAGTAAGCTGCCAAAGCATTTTCTTTTAATGAAAAGAACACATTTTCTTTAAAACTTAATTTGTAAGTGGTACTTTATATTTTTGTGAAATCAAATCAAAGATATGAAACATGTCATTAACCTATAAGTGACAGGTTGTTGATTTTTTTTATTATTATTTCAATGTTTACAGCAAAATCAGTTTGGTCCATTTATTAGTGTAGCTGCATCAAAAAATGCACCACATTTACTACATCCATTCAATTTAAAATTATTTTTAAATCTCATTAAAGTATCATATTGTCCATAGCATATTCTCAAAGCTTTGTGAGTTATGATCTTAATAAGCACACCACAAAAGTGTGGACAATTGTGCAAATATTCTGCAAACTAATGTGTGCTGGAAAACAGCAAACAGTTATCAATTGTAGCCCCGTACTGGCCTAGACAACTGTAACACTGAGTTAGGGATGGATAAGATAGCTGGCAAAAGACTGACCCCTACTGCAGCTGTGCTGGCTGGCTGAAAAACACAAAGGCTACTTTTTCATTTCAGCTCTAAAGATGTGGTTATTTATTTATTTATTTATTTATTTATTTATTTATTTATTTATTTATTTATTTATTTATTTATGCATTTATTTATTTAAATAATAAACAACACACTGTTTACTGTGGCTCTGCGGATAGAGTAGTCGTCTTGTGATCAGAAGGTTGCAGGTTCGATTCCAGTTTCCTCCTGCCACATGTTGATGTGCCCCTGGGCAAGGCACCCAACCCAAAATTGCCTACCGAGCTGCATAAGTGCAAATGGGTAAATGTGACTCTAGTGTAAAGCGCTTTGAGTGGTCAAAAAATGATTAGATAAAGCGCTATATAAGTTCAGTCCATTTTACATTTTGTAAAATGTTGTTTTTGAACTAAATATTTTTTTAAAAATAGTAATTTCTGCACAATGGGACAATTATAAAGAAAAATTCCTTAAGAACAAGAAATACAAAACAATAATTTACGATTTAGCGGGGGAACCTGCAGCTGTCTGCTGTAAAAATCAATGGGTTCACTGTGCCGCTGTGAGTGCAGCCACTAATCAGCCGTGACTGATTAGTTTTTCAAAAATAATCTAAAACATGATATAAAGTTAATAAATATAAATATATAATATAAATATAAAATAATGAGTCAAATTGAAAGTGTCATGGAGTCATCAGTCTCATGACATTAACACTGACATAAAAAATAATATTGAAGAAATAAATATATCAAATCTAGACCGCCAGAAAGTTTTTGCGTCAGGACTCGAAAAAGAATAGTTCTCTACTGGGGTATCTGTACAGGTGATGTCAGCTATCCTGATCTTATTTGTGGAACTAAAATTCACAGATTTCCAGGATTGAAACGGAAAGTCTTGCTTGGATCAAAGCTTGTGCACAACTGCATTTGCAGCTCAACCGTCGTAGGATTAGTAAGAACAAAGGAGTGTGTGCTGGTTTAAATATTATTGCTTTGCTTTCTTTGTGTTTAGTGAATGAAAAAAAGAAAGTCAATAATAAACACATTCATTATGAAAACCTTTTAGCCAAGTACAGCATAATGGCAGTACCAATACAACTTCTACACCTTGAAGCCTGTATGATACACAGTCTTACGTTAGCTGAACAGATCAATATGCAATGTGTACCGTATCTGACATACATTAAAGTTTTTACCTGAAAAGGCTTTTTACTAAACTTTAATCGTGTTAGCCGCTAGCACCAAGTACCATGTATCAGGCCTAGGCATATTCGAACATCTGCCAACAGAAATCACTGGATTCAAAAGTAACCCTCAAACCCATGAATGCCCGACTTACTCAGCCTTGCAAGAACAATAGGCATCAGTGATCTTGTCCACAGCTATATTTATGTTGAGGGTGTGAGGATCTGGTGTTTTTATCATTGACCGGTAGCATTTAGCTGTGACACGCACAATGTTGGAGGCATCACGTGGCTCAAACACCTTGATGTCGTCCAAAAAAGATGACATGAACTTGTTGGTTCCCCTGTTCATTGTCATGGCTGATATTTTGTGAAAATCCGGCAGAAATGCTAAACTAATCGACTCAGAAATACTCTGCAGAGAGTCAGTTGAAATTAAAGATGCCATGTTTACATAGAAACTAAGCGTCGCGAGGCTTTGTTTGTGAGACATGCAGCCACGTGGGACTTTCGAGGGGCGTTTCTGGGTGGACCTTAGTAAGGTGCATGGCCGAATTCACCACCATTTTCAAATCCAGCAACCTGTACCTCACAAAGGACCCCTCTATCAGGGAGTTTCTTGCAGCCTTCAGCATCTATTGTGACATTCAGTGTTCCATCTACCCTGGCCGTTGGATCATGCTCGATTCCTACCTGTCCCTGAGATCTCAATCTCAGATAAGGCCATTCCCTATTCTATCAGTACCACAGGGCGTTCACCACTAAGGCCTCTCCGAGTCTGGCGAATGCCTGGACTGGCTGGTTTTCGATACAGAGCGGCTAGTTATGCTCACCCAGATTTACGCATGTCACACCTATTCCCCAATCAGCCACCACGCACCTCTGCCGCACGCTCCAGTTTGCACCCCCTACAGTAAGTTGGCCCCACTCTGTCTGGAAGGTCAGGCTTTTTCGATCTCCAAGGACAGAAGATTGAGCTATTCAACAACAGTCCCCTCTGTAATAATTTCAGCAAGGGGGTCTGCTTTCAGTGCTTCTTCCTCCACGTATGTAGCCATTACAAGGAGACACACCCCAAGTTCACCTGTCCCCGCCAGCTACCTCCCAGCAGAGGATGCTGTGGATCCAAGATCTGATCTCCTATCACCTTTCCGCACCCATAGTCATCTCCAAATTAGTCCTTCTTCTTCAATCTCACCCCAATCATACCTTTCCTCCTGATGGTATCTGCTAGGGGGCTAAGTGGGAGCGATTATTTTATTTTATTTAATTTTAGTCCCAGCCTGTTCAACAATCTCTCCAAAGCCCTCTGCTGGATCCTTTTTTATGTCTTTATTTTACAATGTCGTCATCCACTTGGTCAATTTGCTGCTGTTTTCGAAGGATGCAGCTCTTTCCTCCGTTTTCTTTTTTTTTTTTCAAGGCAAGTGGTTTGCCGGCAAGTGGCTCCCTACTTTCCTGTGGACTGAGTTCACAGTATTTTCAAAATCATCGGAAAGCGCATCTCTACCCTTTGTGAAATTGCTGCCATGGTCGAAGCCATCAACAACAGCCGCTCTTCCTCAAAATTGATCATACGTTTTATCCACCGCATCACATGGCATTCCATGACCAATCATCATTACAGCCTGACATGTTCCCAGCTATTCTAATGCCATTGCTGATGCTCTGTCCCGCTCTAAATTTCAGGTTTCTGCCAGTTGTGTAATGCTGCCAACGTTCTCCCCACACCTGTCCCAGCCTTCAGGACCTTATTCTGAATTAAATTGTTTGCCTCTCCCCCTTCTTCAGTCAGCCCTTTATTACATCATATCAGGTTTAGCTCCTCCACATTGTCTTCTTACACTTTTGTCTAGCAAACTTTTGCCAAATTTACACTGCCAGCAAAATACATTTTTAACCTCTTTCTATCGCCTCAGTTCTGGCTTTCATCACATACTGTTTCGATCATTGCCATTTCAAATGTTCTTACATCTACAGTCTGCTGGGCGGAATAAAGGTTTATTCCACACTCCATCAACATCTCCCAGCCTTTTTTCTGACTACACTGTCAGGTTTCTCCTTAAAGGGATCACAAAACACTGAGTTTCACAGCCTGATAGTAGGAAACCCATCACTCTTTTCATCCTTAGAAGCCTCCTAGCGGGTCTTCGCACAGGTTCTTTCTCCCCTGATGTCAAAACGCTCCTTCCTTCTACAGATTTCTTAGATTGAGTGAGTTCACATCTTCATCCACCACATTTAACACAGCCAGAGATTTAACTTCTGCCAATCTCAAATTCTCTCTCAACCACTCCTCAGACATTCTAAAGAAAAAAGCCCATCGCTTGTTTAGGTGGCCCTTTCCTCTCTATGTTTAAGTTTGTTTGCAGACAGCATAAATTCAGCCCCTCATCCAAACCGCTGTTTCTTACTCCGGAAGTCTCTCTCTTGACTGCTGCCTGGTTTGTTCGTCATCTTAGACAAACTCAAGCACTATGCGGTCTCCCCCTAGCCACTTCTCAGGTCGCTCTTTTAGAACAGCCACTCATGGTCTCCCTCCATCCTCCCTTCAGTAACTGTGCACTGGTCATCCACTGCCTTTTCTTCTTATAGAAGACTGGACCTCCCGTCTGTGCTTGATGTTCAACACTCTCTTAGTCTTTTGGTAAGCACTCATATCAAATGACAGGTGGTGGAGTGTTTCCACATACATAACATTACTTTTCTGTCTAGGACACCTTGCAGGCCCCATCAGCCTCACAGGCCCCAGCTGCTGTGCCAGCCACAAGCCCCATCGGCCCCATCAGTCCTGTTGGCCCAAAGCCTCATCTCACCATTCCTTTTTGGGGTAAAACAACCTTGAGTCTTGTCCCTAGACATACATCCAAGCTCACGGCGATTCTCAGGGTGCATGTCTTCTGTCAGTGTCAGAGCGGCAAAAAACTTCAAGGCTCTTTCTCTGTATTTACAGATTGAAAGGAAGCAACGCATAAATTCAAGCTCTTCAGTGCCAAAGAACTTCAAGTCAAATAAGACTTTTCTAACTGTTGCTCTTTCTCTGTGTCTCTCAAGATTGAATTTGCTATGTACAACAAGATTCAACACATTTTTCTTAATAAAGATGAGGCAATAGCATGTGTTTAGTTTGTATGCACAGGGAAATACAGCCTCCCTGTATTCACTGTATTAAGACCTGCAAAAGTTACTTTGAGGGGTTTGATACGACATGTTTAAATTCATGTTTTAAACCAAACAACTGACTGAAGTCGATCAACTATAACTGTGTTATTGTAAGCTGAATGGTATAATTTTGGGGAAAAAACACTTCTACCTGACCTTCACAAGTTTTCTGTGTCATAAAGTACTGAGATCAACATACCTGCTGAACGCTTCTCAGTTTTCTTGAGTGCTTGACCATTGTTGCTCGAGATACTAAGAAAGTAAGTGGTAATACAAGAAACATCAATCTAAGAAGATTCTATTCAGCGAGTTCAGCACATCTTTATAAACAGCCAATGACTGAAGAGTCTTTTCAGAGTAGAAGTAAAATCAAATGACTCTCAACAATGAAACTATGATGAAAGGAGAAGGAGAAACGATGGAGGTAGAAGCCAGAAGCTTATGTTATTTATTCGGGGGAAGGCTATATCAGG
>CAEGAF010173322.1:0-18669 GCA_903067075.1 Micropoecilia bifurca
GTCGGGGGGCGGTCAGGGCGACCGGGGGTGGGGGTGGTGCGTTCACTCCCTGTGTGTTACTCGGGTGTTTGTGCTTGTTCTGGGCCGCCGCCGCAAAAAAAAAAAAAAAAAAAAAAAAAAAGAAAAGAAAAGAAAGAAAAAACAAACACTAAAAGCAAGGCTTTTTTTAACCCCCTCCCTAACCCCCCCCCCCCAAAAAAAGCATAAACATATAAAAATGGCAGGCTTTTCTTTTAAAAGAACAATGATTAAAGTAATAAAAACATACAAAATTCATTTAAGTCTTCATATTATGTACAATACAAGGCTGAAGCACCCTTTAAAATTCTTATTTTCAAACTTTCTATTTTGAAATAAAACATTTCCTTAATTCTTTTCAAAAAAATGTACATTTTCTAAGGTTTTCCCTAATTTGAATAGTTCTTTGTTGTAACACAGTACCAACAGGTAGTTCTTCAGCTTTTATTCTTAAGTGCATTTCCAGTTCAAAAGCTCACGTGGCCGCTGTGGTAAAAATCTGTCCCAACTGGCCGGAAGCCTTCGTTTGGAGATTTGGAGCTTTCAAGTCTTGTGATGAAACCCCTCAAGGGGTAAAGGGGAGGCAAGCTGCTCCTTCATTGGCAGGATTGTCTGTGGTGGTGAGGGATGCAGGAACTAAACAGCAGAGCAGCAGGAGCTAAAGAATGTGACTAGCAGGCATTTGCTTGTAACTGTGTGTTGATCTTCAGGTTCTCCTGCCTCGCTGATCTCTGGGTTGGCTACATTGGCACTCATCAGTGGCTTTTGGAGAAGTCCCTGGCAAGCCACAGTCCAAAGTCTAACTGTCCTTCAATGAACGGTCCTGTCTCTTGTGCATTCACCTGTTTATTCATTCACTCAAGCCGCTTAATTCACTAATCTTATCTAGCCAGCCACATTCCCCTCCACGAAAGCCACGAGGACGTGAAAAAATAAACTCTACGTCTGAAGGGGAGGCGGCCGGGAGCGCGGGGTCTTCAGGTTGGCGTGTCGGGGTCACCTTGGAGGGTATCCTTTGTAATGGCTGCCTCTCGGCCAGTGTGTCTGCGGGAGTGTCAGACACTTCCTGAAGTGCTCCAGCTCTGCTTGTAGCTTCTCCCGCTCCACTGCCAGCTTCTGTCTCTGCGACATCAGCTCCTGAGCGACAGAGGAGGAGTCAAGTGTTACAAAGGATGTAGATAAGGAACAACTGAAAGTCACTCATTCATGTCTATAAGACGTTACTGAATAAAAAGATTGTTTTTTTTTCAAGCAGCTCTATAGGTTTATGTAAAAAAAAAAACCTTTTCATCCTTATATGACTCTGGGTCAGTAACCCTTCATAACCAATTTTTACCCTCATTCTGTACTTTGTGACATCTAAACTAATATTTTGTACTATACTAGTTTACTTGAGCTAATATAGTAGGGGTATGCAGTAGACTCAGGGCATTATCATAATGTTCTGTGTGTGTGTGTGTGTCTTACCCCCATGCTGTGAGACAGCTGCTCAGCAGTCAGACTGAGGTTGTAGTTCTGAGCTTCTAGTCTTCGACACTGGCTCTGTAATACTTGTCTCTCCAAAGTTTGCTCTGTCGGGTAAAGCAGGATGTGGAGAAAGAAACAGAACGGCGTTACAGGTAGAAGTTAAGAAGAAGTTAAGAGCAGCAAAAAGTTTGCCATGTTCAGCTGTAGGTGCAAGTCTTCCTATTTCAAGGTGCCAGGAAACGACCTATGAGAATGTGTCATCTACACACACCTGAAGAGTAAATACCTCCCTCTAGTGGCAGAGGAATGCTACAACAACATATGTTAACAGAACATATTTAATTTCTAGAATTTTTGATATATTAACAGTAAGCTGAACTCTAAATTTATAAATTTTAACCAGTTTATATCTGGTCTCTGACAAAATACCACAATGTACTCTAATTAGTGATATAAAAGGGATTTCATTGACTGATTTTAAAAGTCAAAAATTGTTCATTTAAGAAGAGTTGTGCGATTTTATGTCACCAGTATTATCACTGTATATGTTATGGTGCTGCTTACCTTCAACATATTCCTGATATGCTTCAAATATAGATTCGATTCCCTGCCACTTGGGAACCGTAGCCTCCTCTTCCTCCTCATCATCTTCCTCTTCTGAGTCATCTGGACCAGACAGGTCCTCCCTAATCACTGCTGCCTCCTTGTGGAGGGGCAATGGAAAGTGCTGTCCATTGGGCTGAGGGTGGGAGAGGGAGTGGGAAAGGGGCAGTGGAAATGGTGGTGCATTCGAGTGAGGCTGGGAAAGTGGCTGAGCTGGGCGGCTGGGGGCGTTTTGAAGCTCGGGAATGTTGTAGTGGACCGACGACTCCTGGAGGTGAGATGAATCTGACACATTTGCTGCCACTCCTGAAGATTAAAATAAAATGGGAGACAAAAATACAACTAATGAATAATTTCCATTAAGATTTTTTTTCTTTATTACCACAGGGTAACTCATGTTGTAGTAATTTTACAGTATTTCTAACAAATTATGCAGAGATTTACAAACATATTTCTCTTTTTTTGTTTTTTACGTCAAACATCACCACATCTTTTCTGTATATACACATCTTTTTGTTTTGAGCCGCAAGCGAGAGCAGAACTAATCACTTACATTTAGTACTAAAAATATTGGCTTTCTTGCAGTGAACACTGAATTCAACGTAATTCAATGTAATTAAGCCTCAGACTTTTACTGAACTGACATTAAAATTACTTTCGCACACAAAGCTCGTTACCTTTGTGTTTCTGCAGAGCTTTTTGAGTGGACTGAAGAACAGATTCATGGAACTGCTGGGCGAATTCCTCTGGGGTGAAGCTGTCCCAGGGTTTTGTGCGGCCATTGACGCTGTGAAGTCCCTCTTTAGCCTGCAGGGGGAGCGGCGGCCGCAAGCTGTTGAGCAAGCTGGAGTTCCTCTTTGGAAGGGGTCCCTCGCCGGACCCCCGGGCCTTATCTGGGTAGACAGCTGGGGAGGGGGCCGCCTTTGGCCGTAAGGTATCCCCAACGGGTTTCGGATGACCATTGGGGGATGCTGGACAATGTGACGGAGGACTACGCTGTCTGACGTTATGGTGGTCTTCAGATTCGGAGGAGTGCTGAGTAAATGCTGGATCTGCAATTGTTTCAGCAAATGTTACCATGATGAGGTCTAGATCCACATTACGGCTCCGAACTCAGAGACAACTACTGTACATGAATACGTCACGTTTACGGCTATTCAAATATGTAGAAAAAATAGTTTAGGAAAAGCCTTTTAAATACTTTGATGAAAAAGTGAGTGATTATTCAGTGACAGGCATCTTACCAGAAACATGTGCTGGAGGGCTCTTGCACAGCGGATGAGGTGCATGTCTGATTGCATCCAAGGTCACACTTTTTTCTTTAATGGCCTGAAGCAGTTCCACCACTCTTTCATTGTCTACGAGAAAACAGTTTAACATTCCTCATGTCTGTGATGCTCATTTACCGTTACTGATACATTATAGTTAGTCTGCCTAATCTGCAACTCTACAGATTCAGCCTGGACTCTCAGTTCAGACATGTACACTGTCTTTGACAAAACCATTTAAGCTTTTAAAGACATCTTGGACACAGTTTAAAAAAATGCATGGTTTTGACGATAATTCTTCATTTGAATGCTGAAGAACAATTAAGGAAAAGCTGATAAATAAAGGGCTTAGAGAATTGTAATTCTTCAAACGTGTATGTGCAAACCGCTTTGCCAAGTCCTCCCATCTAACTGGGGCAAAGCAAAAGTTAGTCATAGTGCACACACTGCTCAATACACGCTGCATATAATGTAGGGATATGTAGTTGACATCATTTTTTGACCCTTTTATAATTTCCTTTGAGGCTTGAGTCAGCATGTTCATGGGAGTGGAGTGCAAATAAGCCCAACAGAGCTCATCTGAAGTGAAGCATCAGCAGGCAGCAGAACAGACTGCAACTGACTTCTGCTTTTTAAGATCCAAATGGGCATCGCTCGGCTGAAATGAGGTGCCCAAGACAAAACAAAAGAAACTCATGTAGATCCTTTTGGGTTGGGCTAATGACCCGAGTCAAGGTTTTGTTCCTGTGTTTTTAACTCTAAAATAACAATTTCAGAAAATATATAAAAGCACAGTGAAAACAAAACAGGCCGCGTTTACCTGATCATTTTAAGATGACATTTTTATATATAAATCGCACAAATCTATTTAGTTTTAGTCATTATTTTGTTTTAAATTTCTGCCTAACAATATTTAGAAGGACAAATGAAAAAAAAAATCATGCTATTGTATTTTATACTGAAAGTATTTTTTTTTTTTTTATAATAAAGTAACTAAAAAGAGTTGTACAAGTGTCCCTCCTCCACAAACTGACCTTTTCTCTCCTGCACGGTGACATGAGAGAGTTTGAACATGGTGAGAAATCGCTTCTTGTCCTCCAGTTCTGGTGCTCGGTCCATTTCCTCTGGAGTGAAGCGCGTGCTGAGCTGAGCGGGCGGGGGTGGGGGCGTACGCTTGGACTGTGAAGCAGGAGGTGAAGGGCTGCGTTCCCTGAGCATTCTCCTCCTTTTCCTTCTCTTTTGGTGCATGAGCTCCTCACGCCGGCTCACGGTGGTCAGGCTGAACATGGTCAGAAACTCTAATTTCTGCATGGAAGCAAATCAGTAAAACGTGCTCAGTTTTGTACTATGATCACTTGTGTTGTCATTTGCCAGGTTAAAGAGTAGAGAGCATATTTTACCTCTGTGGAGTCATCTAGTTTCAGGGGGGGCTGCTCTGCTACCCTCCTGAGATGGGCTCTCACCTCCTCCTCATCACTCTCATCATATGAGTCATCCAGCTCATAGTAGTAACCTGTGGAAACAGTGTCACAATATTTTACTGCCTCTTGTAAAAATGCCAGACTATGAGATGTGACGTAGGGGAGACTGGGGCAAGTTGGGTCAAAAGGGTAAGCAGAGTGACCCCTTGTTGCTAGGAAACGGTAAAAAGAAACAAATTACATGACCAAATAGTTGAGTCTGTGAAGTTAAGAACCACACTGGTAAAGTTCATAGACTTTACCATCCATTTTCTTTACACCCTTGTCCCTTGATGGGGTCAGGAGGGTTGCTGGTGCCTATCTCCAGCTGACGTTCCGGGCGAGGGGCGGGGTCACCCTGGACAGGTCGCCAGTCTGTTGCAGGGCAACACAGACACACAACCATGCACACACACACCTAGGGACAATTTGGAGAGGCCAATTAACTTGACAGTCATGGTTTTGGACTGTGGGAGGAAGCTGGAGTACCTGGAGAAAATCCACGCAGGCACAGGGAGAACATGCAAACTCCATGTAGAGAGACCGGGCCGAGAATTGAACCCAGAACCTTCTTGCTGCAAGGCAACAGCTCTACCAACTGTGCCACTGTCCAGCCCCGTTAGACTTTGCCAAAAAAATTAAAAACATTTAGTGTATTATATGTTCCATAAGAATTGTGTTAGAACATAATACGTGTTTTAAAATGTGTCTTACTAAAACATGAAGTCATAAACACTTCAGCTAAAATGAAGTGTAGCATTTTAGCTGTAAGCAGTAAAAGTTGAAATGGTGGCTTTGGGGTAAGTTGAGCCAGTGGAAGAATTTCTGGAACAAGGATTCAGTTCTAGCACTTTCTTTCTAAATGTTAAAGTTTGCTTCCAAAGCCCAATAAAACATATTGCCTTATCAGTAATTTGCAACAACAACAAAAAAGTTATTGAACCCGATGAACTGTGTATAACGAAAAAAAAAGTGCAGGATCGGAAAGACAGACTTATTTATGGTGGTAGGAGGAGACGCATGATTGGTGGGGTTGAGTTGATGGGAGGATGAATGTGTGTGTTTATGCTGTGCCATGAGATAACTTTATTGGACAAGCTATTTTATCGAAACGGCCATCTGTACATTCATTCTGATAGCTTGAAGGGATGCACAATATAAGTAAGCTAGCGATCAAACTAAGGTTGCCTAGATGTAGTGATCCTAAATATGAAAAAAAAACATCTCATCTTATCCCAGTCTCTTCTACTACCAAGCAGGAAGTATTCCTGTGATGAATACCTTTCTCTCTGGCCTCCCTTCTCCTCTTCTCCTCCAGGTCCAGCTTACTGACAGGCCTTCGGTGCTGCTGCAGGAACTCATCATAGATCAGCGCCGTGTCTGGGCCCGGCCCCTGTGCCGTTAGTGGTCCAATCCCAGCTCCTGCCGTCATTCCGAGACCTTGGCCATGCCTGCTGTGCACTGGATGTCCCTGCAGGTTCTTCAGTCCAGCATGGATTTTTAAGCTTCCCTCCATTTCGTACTGACTTGGCAAAGACATGGACGCTCTCTGCTGGCTGAGGAAGGTCTGGGTGGATTTCTCCAGATCAGCAAGAAAGGTTCCGTGCTCGGAGAGCACTAGAGGAGTTCTGTGAGGTGGGTATTTCTCAATCACCGCCATGTCTCTCCTTCGAGTTCCATCTTCATATTTAGAGGGCCCCTGGGGGCCCCGGCTGAGCTCAAAGTGGCCCATCCCTGAGGGCTCGTGGCTACGTCTGGATTCTGAGGCAGTTTCTATGAGAGAGGCGGGGTTCCACAGGGTGGTCGGAGGTGGCGGGTGGTGTTCACGTGGGGGCTGTGGAGGTTTGGGCGAGATGAGGGGTGGAGGGGCGCCTAAGTGGGGGTGATGTTCTCTGCTTCCTGGCTCATGGTGGTTTTGCATGGACCTGCAGGCAGGACATTTTAAGACGTTAAATGCATAAATAAAACTCAATTTCTCCCCCCCAAAAAAAGTATTTCCTATCAAACACACAGAACAGAGACACACAGCAGAGCCCGTGTGCTGTGCCTGCTTCCTCTCAGCCCTGTCAGTGTGTCTGCACTGCAGCGTTATCAAACCCAGACAGAGTAGCCCTGAGCAGAGTGAGGATGTGGCCAAGGCACACACTTTCCTCCCAACACACAGGCTGCTTTTTTTTTTTTATATCTGTTAGGCCTTTGTAGTGAGGCATGCACAGCAGAGAGCTGTGTATGAAAGAAGAGGCCAGTGGAAAAGTCCTCCTGATGAGGTTCCAGAAAAGAAAACATCAACACATGAATGGTAAAAGAAATTAATTTTATAAACAACAAACAAATTATAACAGTACTAAAATCTGCTATAGAGTTGCTAAATTAATGGTAACAGGCAAGATGGAAGAATAGTTGGCTGAATGACATTTCTTTCCCAAATACATTTCCAAATGAAAATGTGGAAGTATTACACACACTGCATTACTAGTTTAATTATCTATACACGCTGTTTGGGTGTATGTGAATAAGCAAACTGCGTCTTATCTGCAATCTGCAGCCTTTGAGCTGTGATTATGTGATTACACTGAAGGGTTACTGATAGCATGTGTGTGTGTGTGTCTGCCTCTCCAGTCCTGCCAGCATTAACCACAACCCTTACCTCTGAATCACGAGCAACACAAACACAGCCACCCTCACAATGAGAGGTAGGTACCAGGCTAATCCTGTGTATGTTTGAGAGGATTAGGCCTTTGTGTGTGTCCAAGTCGTCTGACTCCCTGCATATTTGAAACCCTTATCAATTCCTGCTCATAAACAGGAGTTATAAGGATTCAATGTTACTGCCGTCATCAGTAGTAGTCTTTTCTTCATTGCAACACTAGAAGGAAGTCTAAAGGGAAGTAGAGCAGATGTCATGTTCCAGAAACGGTTCATCTTTTTCCTGGAACTGCCTGAGCCAAACTCAATGCCAGCCTGGATTTAGAACTGCAGAACACAGCGATCACTGTCCCGGCAGGCTGACAGAAGTGAACAAAAATCTCACTATTTGTGCGTTTTGTCGCAACAAATCCTAGAATGCTTTGTTTTCATCAGATAAGAAGGAAAAAAACAAAAACAATTGTGCAATCACCGAAAGAAATCATGAAGGCACTGCCACGGCACGCGGCTTGAGAGTGTTAGCTCACCTGTGAGAGTCTGTCCTGTGATCCGGTATGTCAGCGGGCCGGCTCAGGTCCAGATGCTGCTCCAGAACCTGCTGGCGGAATTCAGACACCTGGGACTGGCGATCCTCTTTCTCCTGCCTCAGCCTGCGTTGCCGTGCCAACCATCTCTCCTCCTCGTTGGCCCTCTGCGTGATCAATGAGGCGGCGAGTCCCGGGCCCACAGCGCCAGAGCCCATGTAGAGGGCATGGTTGGAGATCAGGCTGGAAACGTGATGATGGGGTTGGACCATTGATGGGTGGATTCCAGGCGGTACCGGTTTGGGAGCTGGAAGAGCAGGCTCTTTGGCTTTCTCTGCAGCAAGGTCAGCAAGAATCATTTTTATACATTTATATGAAAATGTACATGTATACAAATAGCAACTACTTAATAATCTCTTTTAGTTCAATTAATAAAGTAAGGTGTCATGTCTTAGTAAAAAAGTGTGTTGTGCTCATAACATCAGGTAAATGCTACACTGTCATGATCTTTTATCATTAGTGAACAATATATTTTATCATATTTTGGTAGCTTGTCACTTCAGCATGCATCTCATTTGCATAGTTGATGTGTTTTGTTTTTTGCAACATATGCAAAATTAAAATAAAGATTGAAACTGATGAAACAAATCCATATAATCATCAGGCAACTTTAAAGTCTTGTGGGTTACATATTTGTTCTCACTAATGAGGAAACTGTCTGCTTAAGCAAACATTTAAAATAAGCCATTTTATTTTGTGCACTGGATAAAAATAGGTATTTGACTGAAATGAGTCATCTAGTGAGAATAACCCGAAACAGTTGGTGCAATTGTTCCGACTATTTTTACTCCTTATTTCAACTCCCCACAACTCAGTTTAATTTATGTAGAACTAAATTACAAATGTAATCTGAAAACAAATAAATCCAATTTATATCAAGCTCCATGAATCCAAATTCAGTATAAATTAATCTGATTCATTCCAACAAACCTATTTATATGGTAAGGTACAAACTGATGTGATCATATGATTCTAAGGTAAAACATGAAGTAAGACGAGCCGATTGTGCTTAGGTGAGGACTTTTCTAAAATCTGTCATCCAGAGTATATGGCGAGAGAAACAACTTACATTTTACAGCAAACCCCCCCAAAAAACAGTCCTAGTGCCATGTTCCATATTCTAACTGATGTATGAAGTGGCCTACTCAATGTGTTTTGTCTTTAAAACTATATTTTTTGCTTGTGAGATCCTGACTATTCAGTAATAAATCCATACAAAATAAGAATTTGTTAAAATACATATTTTTTTTAATCTTCTTCCTCACTGTAAAAGATAAGCCCATCTGTGAACTGGTTTTGTCTGAGTAACAGTCCAGAGGTCAGCATATCCATTTGTTTTCAGAAAACATTGAGCGTAAGTTTGGTCTAAGCTGTTTCAGTGTTTATTAACAACATAGCTGCAGCTCTTGGAGGCGACATGGGAGCACGGACACATACCAGCCCGGTTAGGGGTCAGCCTCTCAGGCTTGCTTCGTTCCTCCTGTCCTCTCATGGAGTGGAGCTCCGCCAGATAGTGGTTCTCCATGGCCTTGGACGCCTGCAGCTCCTTCTCCCTCAGAGCTCTCTCCTTCTGCCTCTCCAGCTCCTTTTCCCTCTCCTTTTCCTTCTCGCGTTCTCTCTCACGCTCCCGTTCCCGTTCCCTCTCCCTTTCGAGCTCCTTCTCCCGTTCCCGTTCACGTTCCCTCTCGCGCTCCTTCTCCCGCTCGGCCTCACGCTCTCTTTCTTTTTCACGTTCGCGCTCTCGTTCGCGTTCCCTCTCACGCTGTCGCAGCTCATCTTCCAGCTGGAGTCTGGAAAAACAAATTGCACAAGGAAACAAAAACAATGTCAGCAAAATTAGAAGACAACACGTAACTGCAACACACTGCTGAGATGTGCTCTATGCATTTACCAAGGGGGACTTTACCTCTCAGACTGCAGTGCTGATAATGAAGGGTGTGCAAAATCTCCAGGGTAGCGGACGCCTGGTAGGTGCATGTGAACAGCAGAAGGATGGAGGGGGGGTAAAGCTCCCCCTGCTGGCAGTGGATAGAAAGGCGACCTTAAAGCAGAGAGGCAGAACGGGTCATCCATCCTGGGATATGAGGATTACAAGAAAAAAAAGGAAAGAAAAAGAACGTCAGTCAGTCTCCTCATGTGACAGTGCAGCTTTTACTTTCATTAACCTGTCTGCCTCCCTCTCCCAAAGAAGCGACATCCCTGGGTCTTCCATCTTTTCCAGGAGGCAGCAGTATCTGTCAGCTAAGCTCCATCACCACACAGGAACCATGAAAAGACAGCGCTGGATGTTGATGCACAGCTTATGTGTACGTGTGTGACATCTACAGCCCACCCCTCATTAAATCCATTATGGAGGAGTGTGTGTGATGGGTACTGCGGTCCTATGATGTTAGATGACAGACTAGGGGCATGTAGCCAGTGAGAGAGCCTAAAGCAAGAGACGTCCTTCTCAACATGCACACAATCATGAGGGAAATGCATTTAAAAGTGTTGCTGCACAATATTTGGAAAAAATGCACAATTACAACATTTTATATAAAGACTGCGATGATGACATTCGTTGCAATTCACCAGTTTTTTTTCTCCACTGTTCTGTTTCATTTCTGTAATCAAAATCTTTCCGCAGCTTTTCCAGAGATTTAGAAACTCGCATACAAAAATGTATATCAGGTATGGGCACCAAAGGAAGAGAGGCCATGCAACTAGACAGATATACTCCTGGGTGACAAAGTGTGAATGAATTGAACTCTAAATGTGATCCTGAGAAATGGATTCAGAATACTGGACATGCTTCATTGTACTGATTATAGTGATTTGATATAATGGGCAGCTTTCTTTTAAATAAGAATTCATTTAGAAATTTCAAATGAACTATTTAAGAAAATATAACAAGTTGTTCATAAAAAAAACCTCAAACCGAACAATTATATTTATGGTGACATTACTTTAATACAAACCTTCAAGCGTATATTGGTAGTAAAACAACTCTAAAACTATTCATGTCTTAATGTTGCTTATGACATCTGGGTAAATCTACATACATTGCCCACAGTCTTAATTAACATGTTCCTTCACCCTAAGTGCATTTTGATAATGCAGACCCAGACAAATTCAACACCATCATTTTAGAATCAGCTTATCCAGTGATGCATACCAGCATTATTTTGACCTCTGAACCTGCACCATACGGCTCAGTACCAGAATAGAGTTTTTCAGGCTTTACTTGCTAGTTTGCCTGACTAAATACAGCAGTTTGTGTTCAAGTTTAATGCAGCCTGCATTACCACTGCCACTGAATATACAGGCTCATAATTCGCCGCACCGTGAATCATACGCGTGTGCACCAACACACACGTATTGATTAATAATTTTGCACAATTAATAATCCGAGAGAAACCGCCAAGTCAACAAAAGGATTAAATAAGACGCTTACCTGTACGGCGTGAAGGAGGGGTGGGGCAGGTAGCTGGGGTGGTAGTAGGCGGCTGCAGCCGCTGCTGCCGCAGGGTCCAGGCCAAGGGGCAGAGACTGCATCCTGAGGGAATCCTCGGCTGTGGCGTAGGGCCGAAAACTCCGGAGGTACTCCTCTGGTACGGCACCAGGTGGCATCGCATTAGGCAACTGTCTGGGCAGGCTGGAGGGGGCGGGCGGAGAAGCAAGGCACAGCAGGAAAAATATAGTTTGTTTTATTTTCTCTGTTTATAATTGTGTAAATTCATCAGGATTCAATAAGAAACGACGTGAACTAATTGCTTTCAGCACTAATGTCAAAAAGATGAATGTGTGCTGTAGTTGCTTATTCCAGAGAGTCTGAAATCAGAAACGCTATTGATCACAACATCCAAGTGAGCGGCTACTTCCTGTAATAAAACTAAACACAGATTTAGCAATTTGATAAAGGCGAGAAAATTATTATTTTTTTGCTTACTTAAGGGGCGGAAACCGTGAATCCTGCATGACAGCACCAGGGGTGAGACCAAAGGCATAGGGGTTTCCCAGGAGATGAGCAGGGACCGAGGGGCCACCTTTTTCCTGGGAGAAGGTCTCTGCAGCCAGACGTTCCCTGCTGGCCCCACGGGGCCCCGAGTCAGCCTGCAGAGAGATACAGGGAAAGAATCTTGGTCATTGTTCGCTGGGACCTGTGACCGTCACGGTTGTCACAGCTCATGGAAGCAGCCCTTTGAGAGGGGAGATAGAAGAAATAATAGGCCTGTTTGTGGAGCGGCAGCCTCCCTCACCCAGTCTGCTTACCTCAGGCTCTTTTACAACATTTCTTACACAGCACCCTCTGTTAAAAAACAGACAGAATAACATTTCTAATAGTTAATGTAGAAGAGTAGAAGCAAGAGGACAGAGGCAAAGAAAAGAAGAGCTTTTTTCACCAAATGTAAACCAGAGCTGACATCCAAGAACCGCCAAGATCCGTGATGTTGCAAATGATCATGACTCTGATCCGAGATAAAGAGCGTATGAGTCTGTGGTTGTATCCACAACAAAGTCCAAAAAGCTTCATCCCTATGCCTCTGTTCCCATTTCTTTTTTCTCTTCCTTCACCTCCATCCCTTCTTCCTTTCCTTTTGGCAGCAAGCGCTGTCTCACTTCTTCAATCCCACAACAAACACACACCAACACTCGGCAAGCGCACACACCATTCCAGAGCTACAAAAGACATCCCGCTGAGGGAGTGGGAGTGCGTTTTCTGAAGCTTTGGTTTTCCTCGGCCTACAAACGCAAGAGCAGAGGAGAGATTTTTACACTCCTTCTGAGTTATACAAAGAAATTGCTCAAAGGAGGACGTACTGTCAAGGTTTTCCTGGGAAAGAAGGAGCATTTATCAGACATCTCGCAAAACCAGACTTAAAATTGGCAAGAGAACAAGTAGGAGGAGAAAGAGGGGAGACAGGGAAAAACAAGATGAGGCCATAAAGACAGTGAGCAGGAGGAGTTGGCAGTTCTTGAACCCACTAAATTAACCTCTGGGTTCCCTGGGAGTAGAAGACCTTACAGCAGTACCGCCGCCTCTCTCACCACTGCCTCTGATAAAACAAATCCCATTTACTGAACCATTAACTCCACAGCTACTGACCCAGGCTGACACTGATGCGCCAACATCCAATCTTAAATGCCTCTAATGGTCAGACTCCTAACATGACCCTTTGTTTAAACCCCCTCTCGCACTTTCCAGTAGTCTAATGCAGCTATTTACTCCAAGCAGTTTGCTGTGCTCCACTAAACAACGTGGTACTTTATTCCCCACCAAAGCAAGCACAGTCTCCTCGACCCCAGCCCAATCCCTTTTAAAGCTTTATGAGCAGAAGGTGGACATCCGCCGAGGGCCTCAGCAGCCATGTGGAAAAGAGGGATAGATATGTCAGTATCAGCAGTTTATGGATACTTCATCCAGTCCTAAAACATTCAGATTTATATTGTGTCCGAAGAAGCAGGTAAATACAACAAACTTGACAAAAACTGAAAACACCCAATAGTTTTGGCTGTGGCAAAAGTTTCAGTTCTTCTTCGCTTGTTGATTCAATCATGCCAAAAGATTAAAACTGTTTGTATCAAATATCTTGTCAGTTACAAAGTTTGATAAAATATGGCAATATTTTTGGATGCCAATTTGTCCTTTCTTGTGAATGGACTATTAAAAGACAATTATTTCCCCCCCCCAGTTTGATAGATATCAAGATCTGTGTAAGCCAGATTTTGTTAGCTATAACAGAGAGTGCAAATATCATGATGACTACTTTGCACCCTTATCAACAATGAGCAGAATATGGTTGATGTTTTACTCTACACTGGTTCACCAAAAGAATGATCAGACAGTAGACCGATTATATGGAGATGCAAGAAACATTTAGGAGTAGTTGGAGAAAAAGTGAACTGAGTACAACAAACCACAAAACAGTAAGTGGACAAAAAAGTCATTCAATCTTATACCATGATCAACGAGAAGTTCAAAAGCAAATATTTTCTTTTTTGTTTGTGTTATAAACCAAATTTTGCACCTTGAATTATGCAATAATGTACAGTATTTCCCTCTATTTTTAGCACTGAAGTTATGGTTTCAAAACCTTGCTGTTTAAAAGTACTGGAAAATAGCATTTAATGTGTGGCAGCAGAAATTACAGAGTCTCCCAAATATCACATCCAAGCACTGTCTTGCAATTGTAATAATACCAAACACTCGGGTAGAAGTAATGACTGCAAATCAATATATTGGGAAGCTTTATGCATTAGTAAATATGTCAGAATATTTTGCAGCAGCAGGAACAATTTTTTAATTTAAATATGTTGATTATACATTTTTCTTTATTGGTATGTCCTGTAAAACATTCCGTCTTTCTCAAAGTGTCAGAATTACATACCGACCCATACCTAATGGACTGTGCCTTGTAAACAAGTTGCAATTAATCAAACTGGATGAGTTGATAAGCTTTTTTCGTTTTACATCACTGGAACTATGATGCAAGTTTATGTTGAGGAAACACCTACCCATATATGACATTACCTTTTATTTTTGCCTTATTCTTGTCACATATACACTATTTATAAACTGCTGTACTTTGAATCAACACCCCACTGCTGATGAAGCCATTTTGTAGATGACCTCAGACTGGCTGTTAACCAGCAATTGGTACGAAAAAGTTGAACCGTGTTCCGCATCAGGCACTATGAGTGCGTCACAGAGGCATCTTTTCACCACCACAGCTGTGATGCAATTACTGTGAATTGGTCCAATCTCCAGACACAAATTGCCACTGAAATCGAATCAACTCTTCCTTTTCAACTATTTTCACACAGGTCTTATAAGAAGATGGAACAGCAATAATTAAGCTGTTGTCGCTACATATTAGCTGGTTTGATTTGTTGTTTTACAACCTATAGGGCCACTAAAGGTGAGCCAATCAATCGTACACAGAAGATAAAAACAAAATGTGATATTACAACAAAGCATTTGTTATAAGATTTCCTTAACATAATGGCGTTTAACAAATTTTTTTGAAAAATCTTACAATGCTAAAGGTTTTAAAAAGAGAACATACAATCCTCCTGCTGTAAAAAAAACATTAATTATAGTATTTATAACAAAATGGTTTTACCTTGTTAATTATCTGGGCTATGTGCTCTATGCTAGTCACATCAGTTGCAGCTAGCCTACCTGCAATTTTAAAATAGCTTATGTTAATTAGAGTGATGGGTGTCATTTATCTCACACTCCGTCTTTTCTGCAATGGAAAATATTTTTCAAACAGACAAATTTATCTTGCTTATAAACAGAGGAAATGTTTAAAAACCTTTTATCACCCAGTTGATTGGCAGTGCACAGCAACAGGTGGGGGCATGAAGCACTGGATTAAATAAATACATTTTAATTCAGTTTCTTTGCAATGCACTAATTCACTGCAAAAGTAGTTTTAAAGCACTTAACTTAATTAAATTAGTCAAGGGTTTCTATTATGGTCATTAGTAAAACTTTGTTTAAGGAACACTAGGAAACTATATCAAGTCACTATCTTTGCAGGAATTCCTCTTGCAATATTGTGGAGAAAGCAAACAACTGATTGCATCGAGTCGTAAACATTGTGGCAATCCCTCATACTGAGCATCCATCAGCATTTTTCTATACTTTGTACATACATCCACTTTAAACACTGACCAATGACACGTTATAATATCTTCTTACAACACAGCTCTGAGACTCCGTTCATCTCCGTTTCCTGACCTTAGTCCTTGGGATTCTGCTGGATGTATGTAGATACACAGTCAGAAGGGTATGCAAAGGCGTAGGTGTAACAGGTCAGACCTTTGGTAAGGCCCACAGCACTTAGTCACTCAGGCACCTACACTTCCAACCAGTCACACCATTTGAGTTCTTCCTTATTGAAAATGCACTCTTTACCAGTAGCCCGTCACTTTGCACACACTAACAAACACAAGCACTCAAACTCCAAAGACACATCCATTAACAACCATCTTCCTCTGTGCAATCTAGGCCCCTGTAACCCTCTGCTAGGGTGGGAGACCCCGCGCATTGTAGAGTGCTCGTTTATGCCTCTCAGATGGAGCCATGAATCCAAATTGCCAATTATAAAGCAATTACAGGCAGCAGCGGGAGCAGACTCCCGCAGTCATTAAAGCAAAATGCCAACGCACCAAGGCCTCCCTACTTCACTGCGCTGCCTGTCACCCCCACCTCTTAAAGACAGACTCATATCTCAGCCAGAGATTCTAAAATACCCTTCTAATGCACAAAGGAGGACACAAACATTTTTGCCCACAGAAAAAAATAAAAAAATTGTTTATCAGACACTTTACAAGGGATGCAGAAAACACACTTGTGCCTCTGAATGAGACCATTTCGTCTTTTTGTAACCATAGAGTGCTACCCTGTATTAAAAAAGCCTGAGACACTATCTTTGTGAAAAAATATTTTCATGATGTGTGCTTTTATAGTCCTGAGGTTTGCTTAATGGTTGCAGCAGAAATGTCGTAGATGCGATGATGCCGGCTTTCACGATGCATCTCCCCTGCTGTTCAACCCCAACCCTTGACCCCTTAGCCTAACCTCCTGCCACTATCACCTCCCTTAACCTCCTCATTCTTTGCCAACATGACCTTCAAATGCTTTTGGGGATAGCGCAAACCCAGTGACCCCGATCTCTTTGGTTTCAGTGTGACCTCGTAGATATACAATCACAGCCGCCATGCAAAAGCACACATACGTGCATACGCTTAGGAAACCTAAGCGGTGTAAGATATGGTGGGGGCTATTTATGATATATTTTTTCCTATTGCTATGTGAAGCTGCTTTGTTGCAAGAATGGCAAATATTATGATTTTTTTTTTCCTGAGGACAGCTTCATTCATCCGGCCCCTCCTTGCACTGGCTGACCCTTGAACTGCATATGGGTCATTTTGACAAAGCTGTGGTTGCAGATTGTGAGGTTCAGGGGGGTATTCAGAGGAGAGGACAATGGCCCAAACAACACTGAACATTGCTGTTAACTGACCTCTTTGCCCAATGCTAACTGTCCCTCTTCTGTCTGTCCTCTGGGAATCATCCAAATGTCTCAGAGAATTTCCGCATGTTGTTGAGTGCTGCTCATGACCGTGCACTTGGCCTTAACCATTAGCCCCGAGCTCAGATAAGAAGCCTTAAAGTGCAGCCATAATCCATAATCCACTTCTTATCAAAGCAAGCAGCTCTCCCACTTTCTCTCTCTTCCATGACGCAACTTAAGAGCGTGCGTCGGGTTGATGGGGCTGAGGATCCTTTTGACTGCTGAGGGTTAGTTTGGAGGACTACCAGTCTTAACCCCAAGACCAGGGAGAGACTGATCCGAGTACGGACTGGGAGTGGGCACAGAGAGGCACAGATGTTGGCTGCCGTTATTGCCGTTACCTCGCTGTCCCAGTGGCAGCTGCCATTGTTTAATGCATGGAGCCAGTGAGTTGGTGGAGCTACACTCATAGACCTGCCAGCTATGTCACAGACACATATGTCAAGTATATACTGGCACATCATGAGCTGCATGCTGCAAGATAATCCACTGATGCCTGAAAAGTCCATCTGGTGTGCATAGATTGTGCTTGAAGGCAAGATGAACAATGAGAAGATTTCAACACAACAGTAAGAATCAGGGGAAAAAAGGCATTTGAAGCAAGCAACAGCAACTAGATATGGGAGGGGGGGGAGGGAGTATACACTCAATGTCAGCGTGAAAGGCTTTTTAAATGTTAATTTACCTGCCGGCCCTCGTTCCTCCACAGGCCGTTGCTTGTTTTTGTAGGAGCTATGGTGACTACAGGCGGAGTGTTTGGCACACTGTGACCTGCTGGGGGAACCAGCACAGGTCCTGGACCAAGAGGACCTCTCTTGGGTGTACTGACTGGAGAGCTGTGGTTGGTGGCCGGAGAGGAGACTGGAGACGACTCACTGCTGATGGAGGATGCAGCTGAAGAAAAATAAACACAAAACAAATAACGTCAGAAAAATATCACCTGCTGAGAAAGGTTTTTTTCTAAGAAGAAAAACAAGGGGGTAGAAAAAAGCCAGATGCAACACTTGAAACAAGTTGCACCCTGACATGAAATTTATCATAAACAAATCCATATGACATATTTTGTTCGAACTTTATATGACAGACAGACACAACGGGATGAATAATTATGGAGAGGAAGGAAATTGATGCATAGTTTTACATTGTTTTTAAAAATGTTAATAGAAAATGATACGTGTATCACTTACGTGTGATATGCATATTCATTCAGCCTTCATGAGTCAATACAAATCACCAGGCCAGTTTCAGATCTACCCACCTTTCACCGCAGTTGCAGCAGGAAGTCATTTGGGGAACATTTGTACCAGCTTTGCACATTTATAGGCAGACATGTTTACTAGAGGTGCACCGATCATAATCGGCCGATTTTCGTGAAATCGGTGATTATAGGGATCGCCGATCATTGGCTCTGTTACCGATCCCGATCACCTGCATCTCATTTCTCAGCCTGTCTGTCCAGCTGTTCTCGTCTTTCCTTCATGGCGTAAACGCGCAGCAACAAATGCTAAGCGATGTGTAACTATAACGCACTGAGTCAATGGGGACGTTTGCGTGTTGC
>CAEGAF010173330.1:0-44356 GCA_903067075.1 Micropoecilia bifurca
TCCACTTTAGAAAACTGTTTAAGTGTAGAAATGTAGTCTTTCATGTTGACGTTGGAAGAGAGAAGAAAACAAATATACGCTGTACTTTACTATGTGGCTAGCTCCATGGCTAGCCACACACTAGCACTGTCTTACTCTGCGGTTGTGCAGTAACAATATCTGGGATCATGAGCGCCCCCTGCCATGAGGCTAGAGAACTGCCTGCCTCACCTCGAGTCTGTTCTCTGCCGTTTCTTATCGCTCCTCCTCACACAAAACACGATACACACACAGTTAGTGACAAAAAAAACCACTGTACATTATATACATAAGGGAAATTATGGAAAATCAGTCCATATATTGAATGTTTCTTGGCCATTTTATTGCCGGCATACAGACAGTATGAACATGCTGTCATATAATGGGAGTTAGCGAGCGATTACCTAACCCAAGTGAGGATGAGCTCACTGCTGCCTCCCTGGCTTCGCTTCTGAGCGTTTGAATGGGAAAATGCGAAAATCCAGCGATTTTGAAGAAAAACATTTCAGAATTGGTTAAGCTTAGTAAAAAATAGATACTTTATAGTACAAAACCACAGGGTGAAAATAGCAATATAAATGATTTTATATTATATAATATTTTTCCATGATAAGGCAGAGCCTCACCTGCCTCCCCTGACCGCATGTCACTGCTATATATATATATCAATTATATTCAAATGAACCTGTTATGTGAAAATCCAGCAGCAACAACTTCAACAATTTCTGTCAAATGCTTATAATGACTGACGGTAGCTGCGTTTCTATTACAAATCGGCATAAAACTTTGCCAATATTTTGCTAATGTCGGGGGGAAACACAATTTTGCAGTTGCAGTGTTTCCATGAAATGAGAAACTCCGTGAATAGGTTTGTTCACACAATAAGTTGTTCCTGTTGTCTTCTGCTTTGTGGTTTGCACCAGCAGCAACATGGGGTTGTTTATCGTGTGACTCATGTGATGCGAGAAAAAAGTGTTCCCATTTGCAGTTTCGCAAAATAAACTGATATTGTTGCAGTTTATTTTCTTACTGCCACCATTTTCAAGTCTTTTTTTTTTAAATTGCTATGTTTCCATGAAGCGGATTTCTTTTCAAAATGTCAAATCGAGCAATTACTTGGTCAATGGATACACAGATACTGAGTCTTTTCAGCACTGTAAAGGATTATTTACAAATCAAAATCAAATAGAATTTTATTTGAATAGCACATTTCAGCAGCCAGGCATTTCAAAGTGCTTTACATCATTAAATGAGAAACTCTTACCCACTCTAATTTGGAGAATAGTTTGAATTCAAGCACATTAGAGAGTATTTGAGAATGAATGGTCTGTTTGAGGTCGTGATACAGCTTCTCACATGGAATCATTGTCCTGCTGCTAAGTGAGACTTGGTTTCAGTCACTAATGGCTGGACATTTTCCTCCAGGATCTTCAGAAAAAGAGTTTATGGTTCCATCAAGTAGAGCAAGTTGGGTCCTAAATCAACAAAGCAGAAAATCTAAATACCTGACTCTTGCTGTGATGTTAATTTTTGTTTTTAATTTGCTGTGATAATTTTATGTCAAATGACTCCCTCCAAAAAATGTCCACAAGTTATATTCCCAAACGAGCAAATGTGAGGTGGGTCTTTTGTGACTTGTTAGCAGAAATTTTAGCCTTAGAACTCCAGTCCTTTTTGTCCACTTTTATTGCTGCATCATGAACTCTGACCTTTACTGAGGCAAGTGAGCCCTGTAGAGCTTCAGATGTTCTGGGTTTTTTCTGATCTTGTGAATATGGTAGACTCTCACTGTACCTTTTAAAAATTCTGCTCTTGAATTTTCTTAGACCAAAACATCAAGTGTTGTTTCTTCTTCATGGTCTGCAACCTGCCACTTTAGAGTCACTACTGGCCTTTTGGAACTTCCACATTGGACTCTTAATAACTTCGGATAAAAATGAAGAACCAAATGTTTTAAAACATAGATATAATTTTTTTGCAGTTTGCTAGATCTTGTTGAAATAATTACATGGAATTTCCACAACAGAATGACCCGATAAGTACCAGTAATATTTTTACATCTATTCATCTTCATTAGGTTGTGCTTCAATAGAATTTTTCACAAATATCAATAGCCCCCAGAATAAAATGCTTCCATTCTCGTTTTGAAACAAGCTTCAAGCTTTTCTTTATATTAAAATACAAACAAAGATATGAAGTGGGAATTCTTTAAAAATAACCAATTTCCTAAACTACATATTTAAAACACAATATATATATGCTGTCTTTGTAAAGATCATGTAACAATAGTGGCTTTAAACAAGTCTCATGTAGCTGAACTGAGGGCAAAAATAGATTGTAAAGGTTGCAGACGTCTACAATACATATTCAGTCATTTTGTGTTTCTACAGTTCAAATAATTAGATCTGTGTGAGATCAGTGAAGCTGAACCAAAAATGTTCTCAATCAAGGTTAATTGTGATTTTATATTGATTCTTTATTAAATCACCAGTTTGGTTTGGACTGCTGCTTCTTTACTGAATAAAACCACTTTTCTAATATTAAAATGTATTTGTTGATCGTAAGCATTTGTGATTCAGAAGGACAAATGTTGTACATGAGCGTGGTCATTTTCCGTTTTTGGATCTCAGTTTTCTCGTGTCAAGTGGGGCCAAAGCTGGTGTGTGTTTGGGTCGCCCCACCAATACTGATGTCATTGCGCTTCTGTCCCCTCTGTGTGAAACCAGGCCCTGCAGGCAAATGTGTGCCATCTCTGGTTCACAGGGTCTTTGGGTGCATGTAGCGTATGGAACATTCACTGCGGTGTTGCTCGGATCACATCGCACTGCTTCTTGAACTCTACTTTTGTTTACTTTCCCCAGTTTCACTTTAAAAATAACCCAGTTTAATTTTTCAATGTAATTCAGACAAAACAAGAGGTATAAAGCTCACTTCTTTATTTTTATTTTTCTCCTGATTAGGCAACAAGAGCGTGGAGCTTCTTTGTCTCCTTATCTTCATTGCAGACAGCAGCAGTTAAATGCTTGCCATGTGATTCCTGTCTTCATCAGACCCAGGCCTGAAGGAAAAGTGTCGTCTTTGAATTTGCTGCAGAAGCATAGAGCTCTGGCCCCCTTTTTTTCTCTCTCGACTTGCCCCTTGAAGTTTTTTTTCCTCCTTCTTTCAGCTGAAAAGAGAGCAGGATTGTGCTTTAAAAAAGAGGAGTTTAATCTGGGGAATGAGTGCTTTGCCATGAAGCCCAGCTCTAGGGAGAGTGCCAAGCAGGGCTGGGCAGTGTATTAATATTTAAATTCCAGTTCAGATAATCAATAGAAGGGGGTACTTCTGTGCGCCCTTACCCTCAGATGGAAAACGATAATAGGGAGAAAACCTGCTGATTAGCCTCCTTAGAAGCTCTCTTCTCTCTGTAGTGCTCAATACTTTAGGAGTGATTATAACCTATTGAGGCAGAAAACCTGATCGAATATGACCTCTTTTGAGTTCCTTGTTCCCTCAATAGTGTGTCAAAAAGAGCATTCAGGAGTTCGTGTTGCAAGATCACGCCTCTCTGAATTATTCTAAATTATTATTTTTTTGGTTGCATATGGTGCACAAGCAGAATTTCAAGCTGCCTTTATGTCCTAACATAATGCTTTAATATGACTGCTACTGCCTTAACAGGCACCGATTGGGAACTTATATTTCATTATTCTTTTCAGTCTACGTAAAAAAAATAAATAAATAAATAAAAAATCCCCAGCTTAGTCCTTTTTGTCTTTTGAATGCTTTGAACTCCTTTCAGCCTTTAGGGGGACTTTTTCTGCTGTGGGTTGTGGTGTGCATTCACTGTAAAGGCACTCAATACCGCAATAAGACCACAAGCAAAACTGAGTGTCTTAAGCGGGACCACACATCTGAGGCATTTGCATAATTTAAGGGAGAAAGAGAAAGAAAGAAGGCAAGAAACCAGCACTCCTCATTTAAGATGAGAATCGAGGCGATGCATACCTCTCTCGACCTGTTGGTTTAACTTCATGTCTTGGTCAAAACGGCCTCACAAGGGCCCAAATGAAAAGTCTTGGAATTTATATCCTTACAGGGTATGATTCGTCTTTTTGTGCCATTGCGGGGTTTACCCACTATAACGTCTCGCCGTCACACAACGTGCCTGAAAATCTTGATGTTTAAGAGAGGTCAGGATTTTTTTTTTTTTTTGCCTTTGTCCTCACTTAGTTAAAGCGTCAGACATAAAGAAAAGGGGCTGTGGGGAAAGGAGGGTTGTGGGGGTTCCAGCGGGATAATATCTTGTTTGAAGGGCCAGCAGAAAGAAAAGCAGAAGGAGCTGAAGTAGTGGTGGCGAGAATCTTGAAAGAGAGCAAGGCCAAAGCTGAACTGCTCAGTTCATTTTCCACCTCACTGGCCATCGTAATCCATCTCGGCCAGCTGCTAACAAGATTGAGTCTGAAGTTTACCTCCACAATGAGATAATCAGATTAAGATGCACAAAGATCAAATAATGACCCGGCTTTAGGGCAAGTTCAGCAGGCCCTTGATTGTGATGTGTGGTCCTTCAGTTATATTAAAGAATTCCTAATGTCTTGCCCAAACGTGTATGTAATTATCTAAGGAAGACAATTTGCATTGACTGGACATAGATAGTATCTATCTGTCTGTCTCTCTGTCTTTTAAATCACTTCAGTGGCAGAATGAAAGTCTAGCTATCTGTTTGCCACCAACTATAAAATTTTCATTGTAGCGTCTGACTGCTGCTAAATTAAAAGGCTAATTCACACTTTTAAAGTCTATACTATTAATCACCTGTAATTCAGAATCACATTTTTAACAAACCATGTCTTATTTAAAACATGGTTTGTATTTACAAAGCTTACCCTGCCTGGGTGACAGCTGTCATAGCAGCTCTGATGGGTAAATAATTAGCTATTAGTGGTATAACATGATTTTGCAAAAAAAAAAAAAAAATCTAATCAAAATAAAGACTATGTAGTTAGTGTTATCATGTACTTCTTCTGGTGTGTGCTTTCAAGTTTGACAACCTGAGAGTCTTATCTTAAAATGGAAAGTGAGTATTTCTTTAGCTGCCTTATTCTACTACAACTCTTTGGATGAAGCATGGGAACAATGGTGGGCTAGCGACGTTAGGCTAACAACATTGGGATATCTAAAATCACAACATTGGCATAGAAGAAGCCTCTACAACTTTCAAATTGCTTATTTCGTAGGATTTTTGGTAATATTTGGGCATAAAAAAGAAATGGAGATGGAATGAAAACCTAGCTAGCTGTTAGGTGACAGATGTTGCATCATAACTTCTGAATGGTGCTAAGCTAAGGAGCTAATTCAAAGCTTTTGAAGTCTTGACTTCACTTTATCATTTTTCTTCATCTTTTTTTCATTTTACCAACTATTTTTAAAGTGTAAAACCATAAAAAATATCTGCCTGTCAGTCTCTGCCAGCCGGTGCAGCACCTCAATTATTGTATATCTTAAGGGTAACAAGGCAATTTGGCTTTCCAAAGTGATCCATAATTGAGTGGTTTTGTCTTTTTCTTCACCAACTTCTCTTTCACCGCACACTGCTTTGCCATAATGGAGTAACGGGATTATTCAGGGGAGCATACAAATGTGATTGTCTCACAGCAGATGGTGCGGACTGCTTCACCTTTGACAGAAGTTAATTAAGCCCGCCATATTGTGCCTATCCAATGGGAGAAACGTAGATGAATATTGAGCTGTGGAGGCCTGTGTGTCTCTCTCACAGCTCGGTGCAGGGACAGAGGACACTGTTGATGCAGAACTGATTCAGATCTAGCTTTATTTATCCTCAGCTCAGAGTTCCTAACATGAATGCACTGCATCACACCGGCTGCCAAATTCTCAAACTGCCTCTGCTGTGTGATGTCTGCCGAGTCACTTGGAGTAGAGCTTTATCACCACCAGAAAATTACCCACCATGACCTTACAGAAAAATCAGTCTTCATACTTAAGGCTCTATTTTTAGCTACAGCTACAAATGAAACTGCCAGGAAATGTTCAGTCTTTTCCACCAAAACTCAACCCCTCAAAACACCAAATTCCTTCTGCAAAAGCCATGCGTTTACCTCAGAACATCAAAGGCCTGTGAGATAGAATTTAAGAGAATAAAAAAAGGACTAAAAAACCAGGAAACTGCGGATTATTAAACCGAGTGAAGCCAGAATAACAAAATAGTGTTCAAAGTACCTAACATGGAGGGAAGAACCTGCTGAGTGCAATATAAAAGTAGGGGTTAAGCTTATTGTAAACTCCCTCCACTGCGTTCCAAAGGTAGAGGTTACATATGATTAGAGGAGCGCTGCTGTGGCAGTCACTGCAAGCTACTTCCGTTCCAGTTGAGCATTGCTAATTTTTTAAAGCCTCCACCACATGTGTGGCACTACTGAGCAGCTCCTTTTTTCTCTCTTTTGATCTGGGTTTTGGAGGGTGTTGTGAGAGGGGATGGGGGGAATTGGCTGCAATTTTATGGTAAAATGCCCACTTGAGCTTTATCGTCTAATGCTTAATCATGCTGGGCATTTTTTTTAATTGGGTCAAGAAATAAGTTAGGAAAAGTTAAAGATTTAAAGTAGAATTAAAGTAGAGATGTGTTTTCCCTTTCTTTCCTTTCTCCATGTAGTAATTTCACAGTGCTGGCCATATTTATTTTGTACTCCAGAAAAATATGTTAAAAATAAAATGGAGAAAATTAAAAACTTTTATTTGATAACATGTTAAATGTTTTAACAAGCTGACCAGTGGCACGATTATTTTTAACCCTAGCAACCGCTTTAAAATAAATGTAGCTTAAGTATTCATTTAGTCTTAACTTTATTTTTTTTCCCAAGTTTATTAGTTTCCTGAACTGTTCAAGTTGCCCTGGGATCTAACTATCATAACACTGTTACCACCACTAACAGTGAGCAGGATGGTGCGATAGGTAAAAAATGTATGTATCCAAAGTTTACTGTAAGGGGCAAGGCATCACATGTATGCCAACAAAACACAATGCTCCTGATGAAATCTTTCACAGCTAAGTCCAGTAATCTGTTTGCTTTGATTATACGTAACCGTGATCAATCTGGTCTGTATTAAAGGTGTCATGGTGCGTTCACACCAAATGCATTTTGAGCGTCAGGCGAATCTGGTTTACAGTCAAAGTGGAGGCACATCGAGGGCCTGCTATGGTGTGATGCGTGGCATGATTTGAACCACTTTGGGCGTTTGACACACCGAGATCGTCCAACGCGTCCGACAAATAGGCCGGCAACGGAAAACCATGACTAGAGATTCTGATTCGCCCTGGATTTGCCTCTACATAGACTTTGAATGTAAACCAGATGACCTGACGCGTGGAACGCTAGGCGAGGACATTCAAAGTGAATACAGGTCGAACGTAAAGCGTCGGACATGCATAACGTGTTTGGTGTGATCACGTCATCAGTGGACACTAAAGAACTGACTAAACTCTCCAAGGAGATTTTTGCCATTTTCTTTCACTAACTGCACCAAAGATTGGCATCTTAAGGTCAAAAGGTCTATAAATTTATGTAATTTTGGGTTTTTTGGGGGAGGGGGTTATGGATGATTGTGTATATGTGTGCATTTCAGAGTGCAGTGTATCATGGCTTCAACGATGGGTTGGAGGATTCTTTGTTCCTAGTTGTTTCCATCACTTTGAAAGGCATATCTTTTTTTTTTTTTAATGACCACTGTCATTTAAGAAAAAGTAAATGGTGGGAATCAATTATACTGGTTAAAGGATAAAATTATTGAATTAAGTCACAGAAGACCACAGTATAGGTGCAATACAGTGTATTTTGTACATATTTTGTTTCCCAGAACAGGAATATTTAGTTTTATACTTCACTCAACCCAGAGCAGGAATTAGAACAAGCTTAAGATATCTAGAGAAACTACTCATTACCCTTAGATAAACATTTAGCATTAAGCTTTTAATATCAGAGCAACACCTAGAGAAACTCCTCTTTAAAAAAAACAACTAGAACAAATTTAGAAAGTTTAGAATCAAACAAAGAGAACTAACACTTAGTTTTATCAGAAAATGAATCCAGAGAAATCCCTACTAATTAATAAATAATAAATTGCTTATTCCTATTCTTATTAAACACAGAGAACCATGTAGTTTCATACTTTTACGTTTCTTTTCTCTTCTGTTAGATTATCCATAGAAACTGGAATTAGTTTCTAAATTGTGGATTACTTTTGTTTTTTCATTTGCCTTCCTTTTGTTGTTTTGTTTGCATTTCCTCCAATTCATGTAAAGCAGTTTGAGTCGGCTTGTCGCTGAAAATGTGCTCTATAAATAAAATTACCTTACCTTCATATAGTGCATATTTTTCATTTGTAAAGTGGGTAAATGTGTTTAATCTCACAGTAAAACATCAGAAGAAACAGGACTTTGCAACAACAGCACCACTGATTGTGATCTCTGGGTGTATACCTCTGGTCAGGCAAGCACTCATTAAAAACAAGGATGACGCTTTGGGGTGGAGGGTCACATTACAAGACTGGGGATTATGCAGCTCTATCATTTTTAAATTGACAACACAAGTTATCCAGATCTATAATTATACTTCCCTGATACGCTGTTACATTGGCTAATGATGGGGGGAAAACTTGAAGGTTTCTTGGGTTAGTTTTAATGAGTCCCTTTCCTTTAAAGACCACAAAATGCCACCAATTTAAGTCCTGCCAATGCTCTCCATTTCAAGTTGAGAAACACCCGTGGAGAGGAAAAGAAATCATATAGTTGGCCGGACGTGTCAGCAGTTAAGGAACCAGCGTGAGCCTGCTCATTCTCCATGGCAGGGATCAGATTAGAATTCATGAAATAAAAGTTTTCTGGGATGAGATGATCACGGGGTCACTCTTATTTTTAATTAAAGTAAGACTAGTTCTTCTATAGCAGGAGAGCTCTGAGATTAAAAAGAAAAAAGAAAACCAATGATCTGATGATCCAAAGGGTTTTTTTTACCACTTCTAGGATTATCGTAAAATCTTTTGAGTTTCTAGAATAAACATGGCAAACTATTACTAAGCTTGAAAAACACCAAATAAGGACAAGTAGAGAATTTATAACAGATTTTATTAGAATGTAAATTATTCCAGAAGCACTTGGCTTCTGGAATAATTTACATTCTAATAACAGTTTTTTTAACAGTGAAAAACTGTTGTCTTGGAAAAACTGTTTGTTTTTTACTGCCTTTCGTAATAATTCAAATGTATCATCATTTACTCTTACTGACTCAGGCTTATGTAATCAGATCATATGGGGTGTCATGGAGGAGCCAGTGGCCTATAAAGTGATTTCCTAAGCTCTGTGCTATATGACAACAAATCTAAGAAAAGGGTTAGGGTGTGTAAAATGCATAAAAATAGTTTCATTATTTGAATAATGGGACAGAATGAATAAACTAAATAAATTTATTGGATAACTGCCATTTCAAAGGTGGTGGTTAGAGCAAAGAGCAACAAGGGTGGATCTCCAGGTCAACACACGTCGTCTTAATGTTTGTTCTGGGATAATAGTAAAGTCGAGTTTTACCTGTGTAAAGAAATGTTACGATATAGTAGTAAAATAAAGAAGTTAAAAAACTGATTAATATCATTAACATATTTTTAGTCTTGATTTAAGGAAACTGTTTCAGCAGTTTGCTGCTTTTCTGTGTTTGGTTCTGATTAATACAGGTGATTATTTACATGAGTGAGTATTCATGCAACATTTTTATTGGCGCTAATGTGGATTTGTGGCAAATCTGAGCGAACCCCAGAACAGGTTCTGACAGTGGAGGGGTTCTGCTTCTGGTGCTTCTGGTGACATGACAGATGCTGCTTGGTTCATATCTATTCATACCACCTTTTATTTGAATTTTTTTTCCACACTTGGCACTGCAACGTTTTGCATATTTTCGGGTAGGACGGGGGAACGAGCAGCAAGCAAACAGAACTTTGTTTCGGTGGTTGCTAATGGAGGGGAAGCCCCCGTACCCCTCCTAAAAATATGAAACCCTCAACACAGCGTGTGCAAAGCGGATTTTTCCCCCCTCACATCATAATTTTCCATAAATGGTACTTCAAAAGAGGTTCCAAAAAAAAGTTAGGGTTAGGGGTTTTAAAAAAGTATGAAATACCTTTCCCAAACTTTTAAAAATGTCAGGTTTCAGGTTTTTCATCGGCATCTTTTAATTTTGCACCATAAAAAAATTAATTTGGTGGTTGAATACCTTTAAGAGGATGGCCACATTAGCAAAGAATTAAATGAGCTAAAATCAGCAATATACACAATACAAGATGTAGGTTGCAAACATGGAAAAATCTGACTTTTTCACTGATCCCTTTGTTTAAAATCTGGGCCTATTTTAACAGAGCGAGGCTGAGTTACCATATCATCACTGATAACAGAAGTCTGAAGGAGCCTAAAACAACTTAGTTCACTTCAACAAGTATTGTGTAAGAGTTGGCTTAACTTGATGCTGAATGAAGATGGAAACTCAGGTTGAACTCGTACAGAAACTCCTGACTTATGACAAACGAGTTAACCTGATAATCCTCTAATCTGTTTTTAGTGAAAGGAGGACCATCATAATGGACATCCTATCCTGCAAACTGCTCCACTGCTGTTTTTAAACTGAGTGAGAGCTGACTTTAGCTACTCGCTTCACTACATACCACTTCCAGGTGAAGACCCAGGCCTAAAAGCGTGAGACAAAGCCGGCTGGCAGACAGCTGTCATTGATAAATCTACGCATCAGAAATTGAATCGCTGTCAAAAATGTTCAAAGTTAAATCTTTAAGTTTTTTTTTTAAGGTCTGCAACAACAAAGTCATTGCATTGACCTGTTTTGCTTTGCTGCAGTCTGGTTTGTACATCTTCTTGACATTTTTGAAGATGTTCCTCCTTCCAACTGAAAGGGTTCCTGAAGTGTTTCTTTTGCCAAAAGCACCACAGAACTGAAGGATCCTGTCCATCTGAGTGCTCTTTATGACCACCAAATATCTGGACTTAACTTCCTTTGCAACATGTGTGAAAAAAGAGCAATCAGTTTAAACATAGTACGTTCCAACGCACTCTAAATTTAGTAAATCCTCACCCAGGAGAAAATCATGTGACATCCAACTTCTGGTCTCCATTTGAAGGCATGAGTTCAAATCCCACATTAGATGGCAATTGATGTAGGAGTGAGAACACTAATAAAAGCAACACAAGTCGTTGTGGTACCAGCATTTTGCTTAGTTTTTCTTGGATTAAATTGACTCTGATATACTTAGAATTATGTCAGTTCTGG
Source organism: Micropoecilia bifurca (assembly GCA_903067075.1). Lineage (NCBI taxonomy): Eukaryota > Metazoa > Chordata > Actinopteri > Cyprinodontiformes > Poeciliidae > Micropoecilia > Micropoecilia bifurca. Next base: position 11,340 of record CAEGAF010173330.1, read on the forward strand.
CAGTTGTTAAAACATTTTTCCTGGTGTAGGGCATGAACCCATGACCCGGGTGTGAACTGGACAGAGAACGCACAAATTTAAATGAAAACAGTAATTAAATATCCCCCATTGTCATCATCCCACAGGTTGTTTGTCCAAACTTTTTGATGTTATACATATATGCTGTAATTCCTGTAAATAAAGGGCAAATTTTATAATTTGCAGCCACTCTTGTCTGTGATTTCTCAATTTGCAGAGATCTTTAGTAAAACAGTCGAGGGCTAAATGGCATTCAATGGTGGGATCTATCTTTGGGATCCAGAGGTTACCAGGCAATCGGCTCGAATCGGATATTACCTGATCTTGGGCAAGGTTTTTTTAAACATTATTTTTAATATTGCACCTCTCATGCTTTAAAACAGTGCCTCAGACATGAATGCAACATGTACACACCTACCATTTGCAAAATATAACAAGAAATCAGCATTCAACATGCCAGTGGGTTAGATTACAGCGTTTAGCTGCAAACTTAATGTTTCGAGAATTGTCTGAGAAATGACTGAGATTTTATCAAGGAGCCTGTGGACGTCTCCAGAAACCTGATGCTAATTTCCATTTCTGTTTGCAAATAAGCTGCAAAATTGCTCTTTAAGAAAACATCTTTGCAGAGCGAATAATCACATTAGAGCGCTGCGTTTGTGTCCCTGAATTGTCTTTGAACTAATTTGCGGCGTACAGGCTCGCAGCTGCAATGTTTCTAAATCTGTAAAACCAATTAGGCCCGTCAACATGGCTGCTAGGGGTTATTCCTCGCAACTATAATTGCATCTAAGCAAGCGTTCATGATGAAGACATAGTCCAGAGGCGTCATTCTGTTCAGAGGGAGAGAGGGAGAGAAAAAAGAAGCTCTGCATGGTTACGTTTTTAAGTCGCAACGCTCCTTTTCTCCCACATTCAAACACTGTAGGCTAGACGATAACAAACAATGCAAAGCTACTTGTTGTTTTTTAAAGCTCACAACCCCCCCAACCTCTATTTTCTCCCCTCTCCTCTGTCTCTGCAGAAATGACAGGAGAAGTGCACATTTGTAGCTCGCAGGTACTAGTTGGGGTACAGATTGAAGCTATGATATATGACATGTGTTGCAAGCAGTCTCTGTGTATCTCCCAAGGACCTGTCACAGCTCCAGCACAGGCAGTTAAAGGCTCTGTTATACACAGTTTAATCCTCCATTTAGGTCACAATCCACCAGCAGACAGAAAAATCCGCTTTTTCCCTCCGTTTTGTTTAGAACCCTGATAGTTTGGTTATTAGAATGAGCTTGAAATGCTCCTGAAAGCAACCTGCTGTTAATCGTTTAGTGTTTGAATGGCTTTAATGGCACAAAAAAAGCTTAAACAGAGATCAGATCATTTTTACAAGGACCCCCCCCCCAGAAGTCTCTATTTCTAAACCTACGTGACACATCATTTCTATGAATTCAGCTCAGTTATTTATAAGCTGTGTGTAAATAAGTAAATTGTTCTCCGTTACGTTTAATGGGTTGTATTTTTTATTTATTTTTTACCCCTTCCAGGCTTTAGCCTCAAATCATGGGCTGATTGGCGCTGCATTATTCACTCAAGGTTGTGTCATTGCTAGAAGCCAGAGCCAGCACACGCCTTGTCCACTGCGCTTTATTTCAAGGGTTAGCCGTGCATCCGTACATGCTAAATTAGGCTTTAAAGACCCCATGAACCTCATGTGGATTTTTTTTGGTTTATCAAAGCAAAAAAATATGAATATGAATCAAAGAAAAGCTTTGCAAAAAATAACCTAAATAAATAAAATAGAATAGTAAGTGAGGAGCTGGCGCTGTTTATCCACTCGGTGTATGTGTTAAGGAATTAAATCAGGTCAGATCTCATTGAGCATCTTTTTTTTTTGAAACCCTTTCTACATGAATTGCAACAGTAGTCAAAGAGCACAAAGCTGCTCTTTGATAAAATGTGTTTTTCTGTTAGTTTTACCCCCAGGAAGTTGCTGGTGCTTTGCCCAATTAGAGTCTCAAGTCTGAGCAGAGGTAGGAATGGTGTAAGCGGAACAAAAGATGGGAACCTCGTCTGCTGTAGCACAAGACGATGACGGACGGCTAAAAACGCAGTCTGAAGGTGTCTCTACGCTTTGAGGACATAACCTGTATACATGACATTCCACCAGGCTGTATCCCTCCGTTTTCCCCGTTGTGACCTATGGATTTGGGGCGGTGGGGGAGGGGGAGGTCTGTGCCTTTCTGATCTGATCGTAGCATCCGTCTGAGGGGAATCTGCTAGGAGTTACAGTACAGGGGGAAGCGCGTCTTTCTCCGGAGCCCGCGGCCTGCTGGTGCTGAGTAAGCCCTGTGCAGCAAAAGATTACTTCTGAATTAATACACACTGACAGTAAATGTCAACAGAATTTAAATTACACTCCCTGCCCTCTCTCATAAGCATGTGAACATCTTTAACTTATATTGGGTGCCATGAACACGGCCACCGTAGCCTATGGGGGAGAAATCTCTCTCTTTTTTTTTTTTTTTTTTTTTTTTTTTTTTTTTTTTAAATTTAATAAACGTTTTGAACCACCGGCAACAGTGATTTCCGTTGCATGTCTGAAACCAGCATCGAATTCGGCAGGCATGCACGCGGCTAATTAGTTGGATTTAAGCGCAATGATCATCAGCGTTGTCGACAGAACTGCTGCGATCTCAAACCGGTGCCCTCCCCTCCGCTGGTCAATGGAGTGTTTCACTGTTCATTAGAGGCAGACGGTGTGATGGAGCGGGGCTGGCTGCCTGCGTTAGTGTTAAATCCCATAGCAGTAGCACAACAACAACATCTATATTAGGATTAGCTCATCCGCACCTCAGAACAGTGGAGCAGCAGAAGCCTGTTTTAGCGTTGGGAATTCGTTGCACTTGTTAGTACTGTAATTCTGGAAGTCAGTTTAAAAAGTGAGTGGTATTCGACCCATTATTTGCTTTTAGACAAAGAATTGAAAAGCTGTTCAAGAGGGGAAAAAAAGGTCATACATTGTATGAATTATGGTTCTCAAACCACTTGCAACAACTACTGCCTCGCTGGTCCGTCATGGATGAGGAAGAGTCCACCAATGTTCACACGGCAGGTCTTAGTCTTCAATTCCAATTTTTATTTTTATTTTTAGCGAAATCTGATTTTATGTTTTGCATTTCCAAATATATCCAACTTGTATGTAATCTCCAGTGTGAACTACAAACGATCTGAAAGAGTCCCACATGGACATTAGAGGGCGCAATAACGTCACACCTTGCGAGCATGCTCAGTGTTTTCCCGGAAGTAAACATGGATGCTAGTGATTTAGTATATCTTGGGATTTTAAAGCCACTTTCCAATTGGAGTCAACAAATTTAGAACTTAATCCTCATCATCATCCATCATGGTTGTTGTTTCTAGACGCAAAATCGTGACGTTTGTCAAGTATCAATGACGATCATGTCGGATGAATGTAACCTGGTTGTTCAGGTCAGATTTGAAACGATCAGATGCAGATAGGCTTTAGGACCATATAACCAAGTTGTCTGGGTTGCATCTATAAAAATCCAATGTTTGTTGTACAGATTGTCATAAAAAGATCAGATACAGGTCACAGAAGGGCAAAATAAATTGGATTTGGGTCACTTCAGGCTTAAGTCTGAATGTAGTCTAAAAGTGAAGTTCTTGATTTCACGCTTTTTGTAGGATGTAGTCATTAATTTTTATATAGTAATTAAATAAATCCTATACAAGCAGCTGAAAAAACAGTAATGTTTGTTTGCCATGTGTTACGCTAGCCTGGCCCTTGCCTTGCTTTGCAATTCCATTTGATTCTCATTTCTATGTCTGAATTTTCTCCCATTCAGTTTGATTTCTCAGACTGAATTTCAACTGGGCATAAGCCGCGTGCAGCGAACAGAGCTGTGAACAATGATGTCGACTTTCTGCTCTGTTTTAGAAATGCATTCTGAGTGTAATTTCAGCAATGGCAACGGAGGAAGAGAACAAAGCTGTTCAATCTATGTTGTCCACCCTCCCAAATATTGAGCAATTAAAGTCAGAGCAAAAGCAATGTTGAAGACATTTCATTGCTGGCAAAAACGTTATTTAGCATCTCTTCCCAGTGTGGGATGGTTGGTTCCAGCGCATTCAATTTATGGTAAACTTCAGAGCTATGTATGGCGTAGCATCCTTCATGGTTGAGCTGGTGCATGACATATGTCACAACCAAGGGTTAGTGATGGGATAAAATCAGATTTAGTCATTTAAAACTTAAAGGGTCCAGTGTTTCTCAATAACCAGACCCTCTGTACGAAGCAAAGTGGCTTTTTATCAGGCTGCAGTTCGGCTGCAGATCAGCACTTCACAAAGTCAGAATGATTGAGGCAAAAGTGCCTCAAAAGTCAGAAATTGGACCAAAATCCTTCAAATCTCAATCCAATATTGCTGCCTCAAATGTAAGATTAGTTACAGCTGTAGTGTAATATCTTGTCTGATGGCCAGAAGGCTCCATTTTGGTTTCATCAGACCTACTGACTTTCTTTCACTTGACCATGGAGTCTTGAGTTCAGCCTTAATCTTCCTCATTGCAGATGTTCTGCACAGATTTGACAGGGCAACAGTTGTCTGTAGAGTCTCTCTGTCTCAGCTGCTCAAATTTGTATTTCTTTCAGTGCAGTCATGGCAACCTGGTATCCTTCCATTTCTTTATGGATTCAACTTAACTCTAAGGAATGTTTAGGGCCTTAGATTTTTTTGTATCCATCCCCTGACCTAAGTTTTTAATAACCTTTGCTCTGATTTGTTGAAGTGTTTATTCGTCCTCATGCTGTAATACTGCATGAGGAAACAAAAATACTGATGATTTTTTGTACATATTTTATGTTTAAAAAAAAGCCTAATTTTGTTGATTATGAATGATTTGTAAAAGCTATAAAAAAGGCTAACAAATCCAAGGGGTTCAATACTGTTTACAGTCTGTGTATGTACATGCAGTGGTATGCAGCGCAACATTTCCTCATTGTGATTAAAGTGAATGCATCAGTGTTGGCTGCATTGAAGTGAAAAACGTGAAACTGACTGGACAGGCAGTGGCTACCTTTTAGTGACCCTAGGGAGTGGACTTGTTTCAAAAAGAACACAGCTGACAGTCCTGCAGTATCAATGAGCTGACCTCTCTGCAGCCTGTGCCAGCAGGTATTTTTTCTTATTGTGTGTGTTTGTTTGTTTTTTCTTTTCTTCACCTTGCCATGATTTATTCCTGGTGTGTTAGAAGCCGCTGAGGGGCTGAGCTGTGAATTTCAGTGGCCATGCTTCTGTTACTTAGATATTTTTTCTGGTCTGTGCATGCTGACAACTGAGTTTATTCAATTAAAGTTGTATATCAGTATTTAGTTGGGAGCACAGACGTGATTCATAGTTTTGTTTTCTTTTAAAGTAGTTATTAGAAGCGTTTGCTTTGGTGAGCAAAACATTTCTCAAGGGGAATATCTGGTTTGTTAGCTTGTATCTGAAAAGTGTGGTGTACATTTGTATGTAGCCCCTCTGAGTCATTACTTTGAATCATCTCTTACTTTCAATATACTTGCGAGTCTTCTACCGTTTCTCCTGGTTCCAGATCAGTCAGACTGTATGGAGAGCACCTGACCACTCATTTCAAGTCTCAACAACTCTGAGCTAACTCCTTGTGGTTTAAGCTACATGTTAAGGCTCATTGTCTTACGCAAGTATTCTGCTTTCTCTAAAACGTTTTCTTTTAAGCCTCCCTTATCATAGTCTTGCCACCACCATGCTTCACATTGAGGATGGTGCGTTCAGGATGCTCTCTTTACTTTGCTGTCATGCGTAGGATTTTATATAAGGCCTTAAAGTTTAATTTTAATCTTCCCTGGCCATAGCACCTTTGTCCACATGATTGCTTTAGACCTCCCCTCCCCCCCCCAACATGTCTTGACACAGTTTGGGTTCAAACTCAGGATTTTTAAAATTTGCCCTCATTACCCTCAGTTCCACCCCACCCTCTGGAACCTTAACTGCTTTTCCTTTACAAATGTGCGTAAAACCTCGTTGATATTCCACTAACATTGGAAAAACACAAGTCTGCAATTGTGGCGTTTTTGTTAAATAGGAAACAGTTAAAATGACAGGTGAATAAGTTTGTTCACTAATAAGTCGTTAATAAATATGCAGTGCCATTATATTCCTACCACTTTCTGTCCTTGTCTATTCTGCCAGTTCTAAAATCAGGCTGTTGATTACATGACTCATGTGATGTGAAAAGTCTTTCCATTACAGTTTTGTGAAATAAAACTGTATGGAATTGCTTATCCCAGCAAAATGTCTTACCAAAAAAACATGTTTTTTTTTTTTTATTGTTTTGTTTCCATCGAGCAGATTTTTGTTTCATAATTTCAATTTGCTTGATTTTAAGGTCAATTTAAACAGCTGCTTTGTGTTGGTCTACCACATAAATTCGTAGTTATACTACAAATTTATCTCTGATAAAATACTTGATCAAGTATTTTATCAAATGATAAAGTATTTTATCATTTGATAAAATACTTTATCAAGTATTTTATCAGAAAGGTGTATCTAATACCATGACATAGATAGCTACCAGAAAAAGAAAATGAAATGTAAATATCTCTGATTCACTAAAGTCACTTATTTTACAGGTACATCACCGGTCCATCGATCTGTCCGCCATGCTCCGCTGCAGGTTTCACGTTCTTTTGGAGTGTAAATTGTTAATGTTACTGTATGTAAGTGCTCTGTCATATCAGAGGTTGGGTTGCGGGGGAGAATATTACGCGTCAACAGCATGAAATCACCTTTATCTGAATAGGGCCTAATGAGCTAATTGACCTTTTCCCATCGCTGGCTCTTTCACTGCTGTCTTAAGCTGGGAGAAAAATCTGGAAGTGTGTGTGTGTTGCTCATTTTAAGGCGCACGTGTGCAGAACTTTGTTTCTTTACTTATCTTTTTACGGATTTGAGTTTAATGAGCAGACTTTCTCCCATCTGGGCTTTCAGGTTTCTTTTATCTCTAACCTACCATATTAGATGGAAGCTTACCTACCCACTAACAACTCTCCTTTCTTTGTGTGCTGAGAAGACAGAGGGCAAATGTCTCCTTTCATTTATCTCCCAAGCAACAACAACTGTATTGCGGGAGGGCGTAACATTTATTTAGGTATTTATAAATCGTAGTTGGAATATATACATGTCAGATGGAATTCTGTTCCAGTCGTTGTGCCATGTGTTCCAGCTGCATCACAGACTGTTTAACAAGGAGGCCGTATTATAACCAATAAGCATCAAAATATTCTCCCGGAGTCTCCCGTCGCGGTCGTCTCAGGAAACGCATTTGTGACACCCTTTGGTTTGAATTCCAAACTGTATTTGTTTAATGCTCTTTAAAGCTTGTCTCTGTTCGTATTCACGTCTGTCTTTGAATTCTCTTCCCCACAGAAGCGCAAAGAAATGTCAAGACAGATTCTGACTCCACCTCCGGCCGTACTGCCCCCCACACACACACCCCCACCTCTAAAACCACTTAGCCATGCCGAAGTGCACTCTGTCCGTAACGGCACATAAAGCCCGTTGTTTTGCTCCATTTGGAGAAGCCACGGTGTCCAAAGGATTGAGTGTAACGCGCACATCTCCTTGTATATGTAATTTTCTGTGCAAATATGTGTTTTGTTTACGAGGGAGGGGGTTTGGGGGGAGTGAGGTTCATCGGCAAACCAAGCATGAAGTGGAAAAAATACGATTCTGATGGAGCATGAGTGGTCAGTTAGAGATGTGTGCTTTCCTCTCCGTCTTGACTATCCTGAGGTCATTTCTTTTTATTCCGTTAGCTCCACTTCCTGCTCTGTCCGGCACTCAGACCCCATTTCATCTCTCTAATTACAGTGCTCAAGAGCACACACAGAACTTATAGAATTTGGTGCAAACAGAAGAATTGTGCAAAAAATCTCTGACATCAGTCGTGTGTATGCTCCCAGTTGTGTCCTTTATCTGATGTTGGCCGTCTGAAAGACCGGAGGGGCGATGGGGGAGAGCCATACTGAGCAGAGTGCTCCACATGGAGCGCCAGGGGCCACAGCTTTGTCCGGGCGCCCGTCCGCTGACACAAACTGGAAAATGTATACAATATGTAGAAGACGGCTGCAGTTCAGCGTCCACAATACTGTCTTAAAAACAGATTAGCTTGGCTGGATATCAGCTTACTCAGTTCAGTAAAAAAGAAAAGAGAAATTGTTGTTGTCTCGTTTGGTTGTGGTCAAGCTGTTGACCCCCTTCACTTTCTTTTTGCCAGCCTACAACAAGAAACCTTGCTTTTATTTTGATGAAGGTTTTAAACTTAATACTCAGATTTATCTTGTTGATGAAAAGTTTTTTTTCCAGCTACAGCTTGTGTCTAAATTGACAATAGCTGCGTTTCCATTACAAGTGTCTCCAAACCTCTGTCTATATTCTAACATACAAAAAAATCACAATTTATATGTCCGGGGCTGAGTACTCTACCAACCCCTGCTCTCTCTACATTGGACTCCATCAGTCTTTATTTATTTACCTGTGACCTCAAAAAGTTGAATGTAATTGTTTTTTTTGTAATTATTATTTAGGTTTGACAAAAAAAAGTGAAAACAGAAGAATTCGGTAAGGAGGCAAATCATTTCTCCCAGCGCTTTGCACTGACTTAATTAGCATGATGACTTGCACATCTTTTACTTGTTTATTGGTTTCGAACGCTGCTTTCTTTTATTAGCACCTTACATATTCTCTGCATTTCTTTTTAATTTACCTGCCTGCCACCTTGTTGCATCTCTGGTTGTTTGTTAAATGTGCTCTATTAGTGATATTTATAAGATAAACATGGCCAATTCTGGCAGGCAGAGGCAGAAATGGGAACCTTGTTTGAACAAGATGTTACATATTTCATTAATTTTGATGTTTCAAAGCATTAAAAGCTGTAATTATAGAAAAAACATTTAGACTTGAAGCCGCAGTGTTCCCTTTAGGCCACATGATACAACCACTTTATTCACAGTAATTAAACTTACTCAGCTCTTAAGCAGACACACACATCACATATAGCCTGTGGTGTTTTTGCTTAGAGGTTTATCCAGAGGGAAGAGCAAAGCAGCCAGCTTTTCACACAGCTGTGTTAATACCGCACTCGATGCTCCACTGAGAGCGACAAAATCAACCTGGTTGTGATGTTGTTTGTTGCTCAGAGTGCAGCTTAAGGTTCCGCGGGATGAAAAAAAAACAAAAAAAAACGTTAAAGGATTCTGCAGCCAAATTAGCACCAGCCGAAGTGTGTTCACATCCCGTCGTTTCACCGAAGAGTCCCATGCATTTTTTCCCCTCCCCTCTGCTCCGCGAGGGCCTTATGGCTCAGACAAGAGAAGTGAAGAGTGCAAACAAGCTGTGACAATCGTGTCCTCCTTTTTATTCAGGAGCTTTCAGCACGACCACGACGGTGGGCCAGGTTAACGTCTCCATGCAGCATGTCAGCAGAACCTTCCCCCCACCTCCTCCATGAGACGAAGAGCGCGAGTGTGACGGCTCGCTCCAACCCGTTTGCTTGGGAATCTTCAACAAAAGAAGCAAACATCAGCTTTTGTTTTCAGTAATTATAACACCGGAGTGGTAGGTAGCAGTAAAGTTTTGGTTGGAGGTGAGACGGAACAAAAAAAAAAGGAGGAAGCTGCCATTGAATATAACAGCGCAATTATTTTCATATTCTCTCCAATTGTCCATGGTGGGATAATTTGATCATGTCTTTCTTTATGTAAGCTCTGATAAATTCACATCGTGCATCACTTGGACGGAAGACGTTCCCCATCTTCACAGCAAACTTGTGAATCTTGGTGTGGCGAACCCCGTTAATCTGCCTGTTTACACTTTGTTGAGTGGTATCACACTATCCAGGGCACACTGGGAGAAAAATGGTCTCTGCAGACTTTCTGTTGCTCTCTTGTGCTACTTTACTCCCCGCATGATGGAATATGCAAACCGTGCCTCTCCACTCTGACTCATTCAACTGTGTTTTGGGGACGAACGGTTTGGCAAAAAGCCATGCAGCGTCGTCCACGGCTTGCTGCACTAATACTTTCATTTAAGTGTTTGATTGACTCCGAGGCACAGTGCTCCCAAGCGTCACCGCGTGGAACAAACTGAGTCCATTTGCTCCGACCACTGCGCCTTTCGCCTGACCGCCGCGTGGCTGAAACGAAGGGACATTTAGGCCACATATGGAAACGAGCCGTCGCCACAAAGAGTCGTGTTCGTCAGCTTTGCTGGATGTGAAACTGAATCCAATTTGTCCGGATGTTCCACATGTTGGAAAGCCCACGAGTCAAGCTGTGCTGGCACGGCTTTCTTTTTTTTTTTTTTTTTCTTTTACACACCTGTACTTGGAGTGGTCTGGCACCATTATGCTAAAATGGACTGATTTGTGAAATGAGATGGGAGTCATGGAGGAGGTATTTCTGATTAATGGTTTTCTGCACATGTGAAAGCATTCTCAGTGCCCCCATTTATTCAGCCATTTTCCTCATTTTTTATACACTTCAACTTCAGTATTTTTCCATGTACTCAACTGCATTTTAACTCCTTACTTTATTTTTGGAAATGTATATTATTCTCTCTTTAATAGTAATAAAAATCTTAGTGAGATTAATTCATTTCAGTTCATTTGCAGGGGGAAACATCAGAGATGTTTTTGAAATAGGGGTTTGTGGAGAGGCTGTGAGATGTTAGAATCTTACATGAGCTTTACATAATGTTAAAAAGTTGTTCCTTCATAAAAAAAACATACATGGAGTTTCGCCTTGATTCTTTAATGCATGTTTGAGAAATCCTTTAATCTCCCATGGCAACCATTCAGCTGTGCAAAACTCCCAGCTGGACGTAGCCCCATCTTTGAGATGGAGCTTCTTCTTGGAGCTTCTGTCTCACAGAGCAGCCCTCCCCCGGAAACTTCCCCATTCAGTTCCTTCAGACTAGCCAGAAGCAATTGGCAAACACTTGGTGGATCTGTGCATCTGCTGATCTCATTATGAGCTACTTCTCAGGGAAATGCTGGTAAAATCATTCATAAAGGGTTGATCGAGGAGCCATGTTTTGAAGGCGAAGCTTCGGGAAGAACAGGAGATTTTAAAGTGATTGAGGCTAAATTTCTATGTGCTAATCTACAAAGTAACATTTCTTCTATGTCATATTTGGTATATAGTTGACATAGTTACTATTATATTCTGTAATTTTGCTATAGAATGGCACTATGTTCCTGGAAAATGCATAATACTTCTCCTTAATGATTCGGCCCATGAAGACAAAAATAATACCACCATAACAAAATAATATCACTATAAGGCTCAAGAGGTTGCTACTTAGTAACAACTGCAACCCACACTGCCCTAATCTGATTGGCCAATCAGAAGAAAGAAGTAAATTGTTTTTTTTTTTGCTTGTTTTTAGCAGAGTCATTAGCTGGACCAAACCCCACCTCCTACAGTAACATGTATTTAAGCAGTAGGAAAAGTGCAGGAATGAGTGAGACATACAGGAATGTTGAGATAAATGATCCTGACTCTTAACAGTGAGGGAGACTATTTTGTGAATGTTTCTGTGGCATGTGTGACACACACGTTTCAACAGCCCTGCCACTGTGTGGTCAACCAAAGAGCAAAACATAGAAGAAGTTTTGTGGCCTGTCCAAGCATCTCCTGACACTGACATGGTGCCGTCAACATTTTATTCTTCATGACTTCCTAATTAAATACATGAGATGTACCTGATTATTTAAGTGCAGGTTATTTGTGTAGCACATTTGAGCAACAAGGCAATTCAAAGTGCTTTGTATCATAAAAACATAAAACATCAAGAACTGAAACATTTCTTTTCCAAGTGCCATCATTACACATATGACTGTTGGATAGTGTTTCATTTAAAGGCACTCAGCATTTTGGATGTTTATACAATTTTCTAGAAGTTTGCTCTAGATTTGTGGTGCATAGAAGCTGAATGCTGCTTCTCCTTGTTTGGTTCTGGTTCTGGATATGCAGAGCAGAACTAGAAGAACTGATAGGTCTGGAAGGTTGATACAACAACAGCAGATATTTAATGTATTGTGGTGCTAAACTGTTCAGTGATTTATAAAAAAAACAGTATTTTAAAGTCTATTCTCTGAGCTACAGGGAGCCACTGGCACTTTAGAACTGGAGTAATGTGATCTAACTGGTTTTAGTGAGAATTATTTAACTTAATATTTCAAACAAATATAAAAAGAGATTGTTAATGGACATTTATGGTTATTTACAATGAAAACACTTCTTGTATGTGTTCTGTAACAACCTTCCCATGTGAAACACAATGTTGGCTTATCCAGGCAGTTTAGAAACTAAATATTGTAGTTAATTCTATAAAATCTAATTAACGCTAACCCTTTTTTTACTTGCTCTTGGCTCAGTGTTGGCTCTCTACAAGCAGTGGTGGTGAGAATGTGTTGAGATACTAACCCCTCCACAGAGAAACATCCAACAAGTTTTATCTGTGATGGAATAAGTGCTGTGTGTCCCTTGAACGTATTCGGCCCTAAGCGCTTCTCCCCGTGAGAGCCGTAAATAGAAGAATACATTCTGAACCACCGTCTCTAACAGCCACTATGACTAGGTTGCTTAACAGTTTAGAGGACGCTTTGAAAGTGAGATTCCTCGTCTTTTAACTCATTGTCACGTTATTTTTCAGGTCAGTAGATTGTGCCTCTAATCTGTTTAGCTGTACTTCAATTGGGCTGCGTAGACATCTCCTCATTTTCAGGCTGGGATTCCCTTTTTTTTCCCACCCCTCCCTGGTCTGAATACCCTTTCACGTAGCTTAATATGCCATTTTGGTCTCCCAGGGACAATAATTGAGTTTAGGCGAAGTTTAAATAGCTTAAAGGACAGGGAATACAGATGGGCATCTCTGTGATTAACAAACTCCAGCCCAAGGTCTCTGTGTCAGGCGCTGGATTAGGACATTACGAAGAGAATGACGGAGGTTTTTGGCACTTTATTCCCTCTCAATAACATTCTTTCACATATTAAGTTAATTCCACCCCTAGGTAGGGACTTTATCATGCAGAAGACCTTAATCCACTGTTGTTGAGTCCATCTCGCCTGAGCTTTGATGAAGCCCCCCCTGCTTTTCCGAGGGAGCAGTGGGCTTTGGTAAGACAAAGCACCCGTGACAGAGACAATAAGATGCAGCTTGAACCACAACAAAAAGAGGCTTCATCCACTGGAGTGGAGCGAGAAGGTGTTGTTGAAGGAAAAACTGGGAAAAAAACATCAAAGGTTGAAGGAAAAAGAAGACAAATTCACTCAGGATTTCCAGCACTTATGATGAAGAAAACGTATCGCTTTAAGGCTCTCTTTAGGTGTAGCAGGGACGGTCCCCACTGATCTCTTGTTTAGCACTTTATCTGAGGGCCACCTTTGACCCGCTGCTGAAAAGCCCCGGTTGATATGATGAGCATAAGCTTTGGGCGTTCTTTCAGGTCTGATATTGGTATTATCTTAAATTGAAAAGGTGTGTTTGTGGTGGCGGCGAGCCAATTTATCCTTTAGCTTTGGTCGCTCTGCATGGGAAAAAAGATTAGCGGTTCAGTTTAGCGCCACCCCACCAATTCAGCAAAATGGCCACCAAGAGAAATTATAAAGTCAGATTATGACGCATCAAGACACAAATAACAAGTTTACCATCATTTTTAGGTACTTGATGTACATTCAACAACAATAAAGCTTCAGGTTAATTGTTCTGTCGTAAAAGAATCACATGATTGATTTGCTGTTTTTGTTTTTTTGGGGGGGGGTTTTCACAGTTTTGATGCTAGAACAAAAAGCGGCGCAGGGCATATGAGCAGTCCATTGGACCACTCCATTGAAAACATCTCAGTTTCACCCTGAATAGAATAATTAATTCAGTCACCTGTCTGAACTTAAGCTGTCCATTTGATTGTCAGCAGCGCTGAGAGTCTTGAAGGTTTTTGATCCTCCTAGCGCTAACAGATGGTTGTGGCGGCTCGGCCGGGGCTGGGAATCGCTCCTTAAGAGCAGACAGAGGGTTGGAGGGTTGGAAGGCGGGGTTGGGGGGGTGAAAATCCCCTGTTGCCATCCCTAAGAAGACCATAAGCTTGAGCAGAGAAAAAGAAAGAGCCTGCTACTGGTGCTAATTACCCAGAAACCACACAGAAAGTGCCCACTGTCACTAACTGAAGAGGTTCACATCCCTTCTTACACAGATAAAAGGCGTAGTACGAAAACATTTCGCGGAGGACAAAGAAGGGAAGATTACCATAATCTTTTGGTTTGTATCCCCTGTAAGCTGTCCGTGTGTCCTTTTCCCTCACTCTTTCCCCCCTCCTCCTCCTCCCGCCTTCTTCCCTCACTCTCTCCTGATTCCTCCCTAGAATCTGGTTTGTTGCAGCAGAAATGGTGAGAATCGGGCTTTTGCAGCATAAAGCCTGACAGTTGTGTTCTTCCCGCCTTCCTGTGATCATCCCTGTCATTGGCGGGCCGCTGTTGGGGTAATCAGACAAAAGGCAGGCGAAACGAGGTGTCACCGCGCTGACAGATCCCCTCTTCATGTTATGTCATTGTTAATCCTCATCCTTCAGCGTGCTCCCACTGCTGCTTTCAACTGCGCCGTCTCCGTGAAGGAGATTGGGGATAAATATGATGCCTTCATATTTTTCTACGCATCAAAAGCCGCTCTCATGCGGCTGTTTTCTCCCTAAGTGGCGCAAGGATCGTACGTGCGCATAACTTGGAGCGAGAACTTTTTTTGTGTGTGTTTAAAATAAGGACATCACAGTGGCTCAGTCGCTTTGGCTCCCCCTGAATGTCCCAGTCATGAGGAAGCCTGGACCAAAGCCAGGAAGACAGACGGAGGGAAAAAGCCGGGGTTTTTTTCCCCAGGCTGTGGAGAACCGCAGAGATTTGGTTCTTTTAGAGTCGTGGCTGCCTAAAAACTTCCTCTGCCACACTACAGTGGAGACTGTGATGAGGCATTAAGGCACAGCCTAGGAGGGAGTTCAATTAAAACCAGAGAGACAGACAGGTGACAGTCAGAGCGCCTCGTCTCTGAGAACCGCTTCAAAGCTCTAAAGTCTCTCGCAGTCATTATCCAGAACCGTTTTAACATCTGAGCGCTGAAAGCATTCCAACTTATGGCAGGATGTGTGCTCAGTGCACAAGGCATCTCATAAATGGCTCCGTTTTCGCTCCCTTTCTGTCGGCTTTTTTTGGCTCACAAGTGGGCGGCGTTGAAACAATGACAGGAAGACCTGCTAGTTTTGGTAAAAACCTCAAGTTCGACAATGATTGCATTTCACAGCGGTGCTGGAGGAGCGCCTTTTTCTATTTCCCTCTCTTGTCACGGAAAACGAGGTGATTATCTCCATTCAAATGAGACAACCGTCCAACGTGTCCATCCACTTAATGAATTTTGTTCACCTCTCTTTAAAAAAAATTGACATGCTACCATCTGATTTATCCTTTTTTTTTCTTTTTGCAAACCCTTTATTTGTTCTTCCTCCAAAGTAAGACACTCTGCTCCGAAGCACACCCAGCTGCGGCGCGTTTCATTTTGCAGTTCGGGTTGCTGATCTCTGATTGCATTTGAAAGTGATGCCACAGGTCCGTTCCCGTTGTGTGCACTGCGCTGTGAGTCTGTGCTGCCTTTCTTTGACAGCCTCAGTGTGAGACTGATGTTTCAGAAGGCAGACATGTGTGCTCCCAATAATGCCGTGTTTACAGAGCCTCCCCGCCAACTCTCTGCTCGCTGCATACATGACACACAAGGCCCAGATGAGATAACACGGCTTACTGCTGCTTTTTCTGGTGAAGGGAGGCTCAAAGGGAAACCCACCTGGCAAATAAAACAAGTCACTATGTGGCTCATGTTGTTAGTAGCTGGAATAAAGACACTTCAATGCTATTATAAGCCTGATTGTTGCTGTCTGAATTCCTTTATGGTGGAGTCTTACTACTACTTTAGTCGAACCGTTATTTTCTCCAGGGTGAAACCTTGAGGTCAAATCTTTGGGTTTTTCTTCCTGAAACTTCTTATGGCAGTTTGCTGGAGTTCTGGCTTGTTCCTACTGACAGAACTGGTGGAACTGAGTTGGGTTTGTAGGCAGCCTCACTCATGCATCTCTTCAGATCACTAGTTCTCTCTAGGACGGAGAACAGGGCTGTCTACTGAATACTGCGACCACAATAAGACTTCTGTGTGAACAGTTTAAAGCACAGACGGAAAACATAAACGCTGCATAGTGTTTTTTATATATATATAAGTAACAATGGATGCAACATATGAATGAATTTTAAAGTTATTCAGCAGTGGGAGCTGACAGTATCATCACAAAGTAACAGGATGAAGGAAGATGGTGGAAAGAAAGCAGATCTAGTACTGATGGCCTTTTTGTGGCTTATTGACAGCAGCTTTTGTTGAACAGTCTGTTTGGATGCCTGGTGGAACAAGGCGGGGTTGGATTCTGATCTTCTGAAATTACTTCTTCACATATCTCACATCAATGACGTAAAAGTCTGATAAATGCAACATAACTGTTTGGACCGTTCACACTTTGAAAGCTATCGGATACGTACAGTTGAGAACCGCATGGCACATGTGTCTTAAGTGGCACAGATTGGATTGGATGAAAATATCGGATTGCAGTGAAAGAGTTGGGAATGGATCACACTGTCTGCGGTGTGAATGTAGCCAAAGACACCGAAAATATCCTCCACTGGAACAGTGTGTGGAAATTATGTAAAAGACAGACACTTTACAGATGCTCTGAAACAGATTCACATGTTACACAGCGTAAAACGACAGCAGAACTGTCTGATATGGGCCAGAGCTTCAAATGTACTGAGAACATGTCTATTTACCCTCACATCGCTGTTGGATTCAATCTAAATCTCTTATTTAATCTGACCAAATTCATTTACAGGAAGTAAAATGTGGGGCGGTGGGGGGACATGAGACACAAAAGGTGCTGCATTTTTAATGCCGAGTGCTGAGATGTGGATTTTTTGACAACAAACAGCAGATGTATTACAGAGAGATTCTTCCGCCCTGGAGCCCTATTGTTGAGATACAGGCAGTGAAGTGTTGGCCTTAAATCAGTCAGCTAAGGATCAATGTAGATTAAGGTTATCTTCCATATCTGTGTCTGAATCCAATATGTGTAAAATAATTCCCAAAACTGGGTTTATAGAACTTCCAAGGTTGCTGCTTGCGTTTTGAGTAAGGAGTCTTGCACATCCAATTGTGACATGCGTTTTATCCAAATCCTTTTTTTTTTTCTTTACCAGTTCATTCTGGAAAGCTGTGATGGAGCAAAAAAAAAAAAACAATCCAGAAGATGCTCCCTAGGATTTTATGACAAATCTGTTTTAGCTCCTTTAGCAAGAGTGGCTGTAAAACATGCATACAAAGATAGTAGCATCAAATGCATTTTTATCCTGAACAAATGACTGCAGAATTGAACAGAACTTGATTGTTTGGGTGCCATCTGAACTTATTACAATCACAATCCATAATAGAAGGGCAAAAGCGTGGAAAACTGAGCAAATCTCATTTTATTCCAGTGATGAGGCTTTTGAAAACAGCGAGCCACGTTATGCGTTTTGTAGCTGTGTCTCTGGGTGGTACAGATCTCTGCTGGTAAGAATTCATCATTCATACCCTAGTGAAATTATTCCATATCAACCTTTGGTTTCCCTACCATATGAAGTCATGAGATGCACCAGCTAAGGCAGGCTAGCATTATCTTTTGGACATCTTAAAAATTCTGCCATGTGATGATTGCGACGTTCAAAGACCAGTATAACTTTGACACAAATGTTGCAGCAATTATATAATAGGAGTTCTCAAGTTGATGCTACGCCATGTCGTCTGCATTGATAAGGATTCTCTCACCTTGGCATGGTGGATGAATTTAAACTGAAAACTTGACCTACTATCTTCTTAAGGAATATGTAGTATGTATTTGACCACATGGGGCACTCAGAGGGGATTTTGACTATATCAGCCAAAAAAAGAGGTAAGTCCAAATTTTTGTCGCTTGTGCATCAGATTTATATGCGTACCGGAAACCTGAATACAAAGGTTCCAACTCTGAACTTTTGAAAGTTAATAAATTTAATGAAATCAATAGCCTTCAAATTTTTACTTGTTACAATTGATGTAGTTAAGTATTAGACATGAATGCATTAAGGTCCGTAGTTTAGACCCAATGCACCAGCATACATGAAAAGATGAGAAATAGTACTAATAGATTCAATACCCAAACTTCTTCCTATTGTCACCATGTAAACGTTGATCCACTCCATCTCTTTGTTTGGCAAACCAGCTCTTAATCCTTCATCAGCTAAACGGATTTTGTAAATACAAATCCCCAAAAGCTGAAGCTCCAGTATTCTTGCTTTGTGTAAGACAACACAAAAAAGAAGATTAATTTCCAAATGAATCTGTTGGGCCTGTGCACCTCTGCTTCTAAATCAACCAGATGGGCGTTTTTTTTAAATTATTATTATTTATTTATTATTTATTTTTTTCTAATGGTTCTCTGCTTTTCGTCACCGTGCCAACCTCTCATGTTCATATTCTTTGGCTGCTGAAAAGATTTGGGAGTTGCTTGCTGCCCTGTTGCTCTGTCATGTTGTATTTGCGCATCCGTTTTGGCCTGAATATGCTTTCTCTCCTGTGCGGCCGATGGAACCCTCTTATGGAATCGTTGATCAAAGAATAATGCATCGACTGTCACTCGGCCTCCCTTAGCAGTTGGCAAGAGCACTCTGAATTATTCAAATGCATTTTCATGAATACTTGTGCAGCTTACAACTCAGTGGATGGCAAATAACACTTACCCAAATAGAGTAACAGATCTTGTTTTGTAATTCCTGCTCATCACAGTAGTTGAGAATACAATCAATTTATTCTCGGCTGGATGATCAGTATGAACAGCTCTTTCCATGTTCTTTTGAAAGCTACACAGTACATTAAGGCTTCTGGTTCATTATTCAGCTGTTACTTCAACATTTAAACACACAAGTATTTGACTTTATTTAAAAAGCCAGTTACGTCTTAATACGTTGACTTTGTAGGGGGAGGCCTCACAAGCCTCAAGTGAAGCAGATTTTTTTTGTGAGTGACTCAGAGTAACCTAATTTCATGAAGTGAACCTGAGTTTAACACCTTTTTATTCTTTTTTTGTTAAGTTTATTTAGTTATTTTTTGCTTATGTATTTTAAGGTTTTGCTGAAGTGGTGGTTTGATAGTTTACCTCAGTAATTTCTCTATCATGTTCCATATACAAACTCGAGTGACTGCCCTGGATGACTTTGACCAACTCGTGTCCAAGACCTCTGCTAACCTCTTCCAGTCCCAGTGCCGTTGTCAGGATATATGTCACATCTTGCTGCCGTTTCTTCACGCAAGAGCAAAAAAGCAGACCAAGACAGAGACTGCATCCTCCAAACACAACACCACACCCACCAAAATAACCCCGACCAAAACCAAAGGGTTGACGTTTGACTAATATTTTAGGGAAGTGTTGGGAGGATTTGGGGGAGTTGTACACCACAATATTCAAAAATTAGAGAATTCAACCAAAACTACTTCAAGGTATTAACTTATAACTCTCCAAGACCAGGAAAAAGCAGCTGAAGACTGGTCTCAAACCCTCCATCCTTACTAAATATCTTAAAGGCACTGATATTTAGCAGCTCGTTTCAAATTTGTACCTTATATTATTATTACCTTTTAGTAACTGGGAATCGCAGAACAGGTTTGAGCCAAGCTTTTTACTTTTAAATGTAAATATAATGAACATAGTTAAGCTTTGTTCATACCCCTGAGAGATTAAAGCTTAAAGTAATCTTTTAATTTGGACTATTTGGTAGTATTTAGAATTGCCTAGTCAGTGTCCTGACTTGGCTTTGTTCTGTGAAGGAAGGTAAAGATAAGGGTAATGGCAAAGAGGCCTTCCAACTGTAAAAACCCAAGGATAAATCACCAAAATGCCAGCGTTATATGCAAAAAGCTGCTCAGCAATTCAAAGAAGGGTTTGATTGCTGTAATGCCAAGAAGTACTCCTTTATCATTATTTTATGTTTGTTCGTGGACACATCAGTGGACACCATTTGATCGTTTCTGTGCTGTAGACACACTTGTATCGTCCACAGGAGGGATTCATTTAAGCCTCATCCACATGGAAATTTCTGTGTGAGCAGTAAAAGTGTTTATCCTCTCACAAGAGTGAAGTTATTGATTTTGTGGGCAACGGCTGTTTCCTCTTCTCTCTTTAGTGGAAATTTTGGAGCTGTGTTACTGACAGAGGTCAGAGGATCATAAAAAGTCTGCGCGACCGCACAAGATTGTCAGTTCGTCTTTTCAAGCCTCCTCCGATCTCAGAGCCCTGTGCTCATCCCACAGAAAGGCCAACTGAGGAGATAAAGGTCAGATGCACCTTTTCATGAGTTGTCACTCTTAGCACAGCTATGGCACAGTGTATATGAAATGTTTTCTTTTGCAGGATTACATTCACAGGGCTGCCTTCTCTAAAGACTAGAACCCTTGTAAGTCTGCAGATTACATGTCTTATGGCTGTCATGTGCATTCAGTATCAACATACATCATGTGGGAGGGTTTTTTCCTATTTCTACTTTTTTCTGAATGTAGTGGTTAATGTTGAGTAACTTGTCGTTGTTAGGTTAGGTTGAAGTATCAACCACATTTATACAAATTGTGTAATAATGCGTCCAGCGCATGACACATTACATAATACTAGCATCATGAGAGTGAGATGATATAAGATTTTAGCTACATTCTTAGGAAAATTAACAATACCTCTTTTCACAAATAGCAAAGTAAAAATCTGTCATCAGGTGAATAATTGAGCCCAGTTACTAACTCGTCCAAGTGTTGCGGTTTTTATTTCTCACTTATTCAAAGGTGTTCCTAAATCCAAAGTGCAGACTCATTAAAACACGGTGAACTAGCCCATTTCTTGCTTTGAAGCAGAAACTTCATTAGCAGTTAACCATTAGCTAGTCTTGGTATTCTCACAGTGCTTAAAAATCATTTCTATCTAGTCTGTCACTCTTTCACCATTTCTTTTTTTTTCTTCCAAGAATCTGCTGAGCAGCTGCTGCACAAATTATTTGGTGAGGTATGTTTTATTAGCTAACCCTGTTAAAACAACAGTTACTTACTTTCCTCTAACACATTTGCCTGATATTAACCAGCTCCTTGTTCTTTGTGCTGAGGGTCTGAACCCTTGGCTTTTTGGAGGTGTGGGGTCTGTTGGAGTTATAAATGACCACCACTTATTTTACCCAATTGCTAACCTTTGGTCTTGATGCGATGTTATAGGCATGGTAATGGTATCTGCCAATATCAGCCATAAATTTTAGTATCAGACATTGGCTGTCAAAATAATTCACCAAAATAAAAGGTGTTTTTATATAACAAACCGGTGACAATTCTGTCTGCAGCACAGCACAACGTGATGACCTCATGCGCACCAACCTAAGAGCAGGACCAAGTGAAAATGTCAGTGGTATGGACATTTTTAAAGTGTCAGAAACTGACAGCAGAACTGCTTTGCAATGACTACTGAGCATCAGTGATGCAAGAAGGAGTGACAGCAAAGTCCTACAAGACTTTGAACCTAATTAACCATCTCAAGAACCACCAGTCTGACCATTACGATGAGTTCATGGTGGCCAAAAGGAAAAGCAAGAGAGCGGTTAGCCACAGGAAAAGAAAAAACTTCAACAGCAGTTTATTCTAAAAGGATAAAGATCGACTTTGGTGTTATTATTATTGGCCTACTGAGTTTTATATTGACACATCGGATGTCGACCAAATGTCCAATATCTTTAACCCTAGTCAAAGTGTGTCTTTGTGTTTCTCTGCTACTGTACCTCATGTTGTCAGATCAGAATTGATTCGGACCCAGATCTGAAGGCTTCCGGTTTACGCTCACCTCGCCAGACCTGGACAGCAACTGGACACCACTTTGTGAGACAGACTTCACATCAACGAGAAACATTTGCGCCGGTTCAAATTGCCAAGATCTTGTTACACAGCGACTCTGTGGTGTTTATTAAAATTCACATGTAGACACAGAAAGCGCTGGATGATACACAGTTATCTCCTTCTCCTTGAACGCTTTGGTTTGGTGCCAATTAAGCCGCCTCTGTGTCTCCTTTGGTAATCACACCGACGCCCCTCTTTTCAGTTCCCCCCCACCTTATCAGCCCCAGTTTATATCATATTGTTGAAGAGGAGTGAAGGGAATGAATATTTCAGGAGCTGAGCGAGCACGAAGCACCGCCAGGGCTTCATACCATCTTGTTTGCACTTACTGCAGCCATTAAGTTTACAAGCAGCATTTGTATTTATCACCAGGCCTGGATGCTTAGAAGCAATCACAAACCAAACACAGGCAGAGAAATAACAAGGTTCAGGTTGACATGTGAGGAAAAACTGAGGTGAAGTGCTGACATGCTGATGTCTTAGCAGATAACACTTAAATCATTTTCCTCCAAAACTTCACTGGTAAGGGTTCAAAGAGATATAGCCATAATACAAATTTTTGGAGTAAGTAGTGGTGTTTGAAGTTATTTTATGGGATTTTGCTGTAAGGCCCAGAATTGATTTGCAGAAGGGATAAAAGGAAGATACTTTATCTTCAGAGCTTTGTCGGAAAAAGCTTAGCATCCATTGGTAGTTCCGCCAATATGCCTGCAGGGCATGGAGGTAGGGTGAGAGGGGGGTTGCTGGCATTGACATTATATACCAGAATGAATTGTGCTGAGTTTACACCTCCTGCTGCTTACGTTCTGCTCTTTCATAATCTTTCATGAACCACACAATGTTTTATTTAATGTCCTGGGTCAGAGAGAAACTTGAGAAAAAACATATTAATAATGAAACGTGTAGTACTGGGGAGGGAAAGGAGAAGACGAAGAAGAAAAACTTGTTTGAGGCTTCTCAGCAAACAGGTCAGAAGACCTTTTGAAGTCTGCTGCTTCGGTGCAGTCAATAGTTTAAGAACTTGTGTTATTTCTGAATGTAAGGCCAGCTTGGACTTTTTCCTACTTGAAAATGCCAAATATCTCTTCACTGCTGCCCAGCGTCTCACCCTGGTCCCAAGAATAATCCCCCTCCCCCAACCCCCACCAATCTCAACTTTCCAGTATATCCGCTCTGTGTTTTACTGAAAAGTAGTTCATGAAACAAAGATTATTCTTCAAATACCTCTCAGTATAACAACACAGAGGTTCTTGCATTACTAACTAACTAAATAATTTTAGCGTTCACTTTTTTTGCTGTTTTAATTTAGGAAGAATGAAGTCTGTTTCTAATGGGCTGCTGATTGTCTTAAGAGAAAATAACAATGGGGCTACACTTTTGAAAGTCATTATTATATTCATTTATTTATACTATTTCAAATTTATTTATTTATTTATGCTTTATTATGCTTTATTACAACCATCATTTGCTATCGACTGTCAGGTTGATTGGTCTGTCTAAATTGCCCCTAGGTGTGAGTGTGTGTGTGCATGGTTGTTTGTCCTGTGTGTCTCTGTNCGCCCGGAACGCCAGCTGGAGATAGGCACCAGCAACTCCCGACCCCGCTAAGGGACAAGGGTGCAAGAAAATGGATGGATGGATATTTCAAAGTAAATGTTTAGTTACATTGCTGACTATTTAGTGGACCAAACTAAATATTTAGCTCCAAACTTAATATTTTCCTCCGAACTAAATATTTTGTTGGCAAGCTGAGGTAGCTAAATGTATAGTTTAGAAACTAAGTATTTAACTAGTGCAAAGCTACATATTTAGATAATATGCAAAATCACCTTTTGATCAGAGGAACTGCACTATCAAAATAAACTGTTCCTGTCAATACATTGCTAAATGTTTGCTTCATTCTTTGTTTTAAGGTAAAATGTGCAAGAAAGGAGGAAAAGACACAACAATGAAGAGGTGACATGAAGTGATTCACCAGCAAGAGTTTATAGAGAGATTCAGAAGACCCTGCTTTTATTTTGATAGTGCATTTCAGCATGTACATTTGCACATTACCTAAAAATTAAGCTGCCTTAAATATTTATATTGTTTTATAAATGTTTGACCTAAATATAATTATTTAGATTGTTCACTAGATAGTTGGTTTGGAGTTAACAACTAAATATTTCGTTGGAAGCTAAATTCTTGGCTTTGAACCTATAGATGAATGAATAACGTGGTGAAAATATGACTAAAAAAAAACATTCTACTTCTGTTATGACGAGATAAATGACCTAATTTTCAGCTGTTACTTTTGGATGGTGTAACCCCGTAGTTTCTGTGGAAGTTTTCTACTGCTTCCAATTCCTTTCAGCTTCCTCTCCATGTTGCTTTGACATAAGCTATTGCTATCGACGCCAAGGGGAGCAAGCATATGCTGCGGCCATAAATGTTTGTATTCCCTGCTGGAGCCTAATTTGCGGCTCTGTTTAGATGTGGAAGGGTAGCGACTCCTGGCCTCTCTGCCTCCCAGCTCTTAATTGCTTTATTACAACCATCATTTGAACTGGAGGCAAAAATCGCTTTGGCAGCCTAGCATCACGATGGCCTTGCTGTGGGGTTGTGATGAAAATACTGTCGTGTAATTATCATTTGCTAATCTGAATAGTCATCAATTTTGTTGTTTTGTTGACTGTGCTGTATGGAAAAAATAAATAAAAAATTATAACATCAGTCTAGTTTCCTGCAACATGACTATTTATCAACAGTATTATCATCAGGTTAGAGCAGCTTGTCTTTTGTATCTGTAATATTTGTTATTATTCTCTCATAATGTGAATAACTTGTCTGAAGTTTAATTCAGAAAATGTTTGTTGATGGAATTACAACTGAGCATGGATAAGTAGCTCAACACTGCCCCCTAATCTCCAGCCGCTTACATCGGTTTTATGTACGCTGATGGAAACCAGTGCACATCTAGAGGATTCCAAGGACAATGACCTCCTAGAGGTTTTTATTGTGAAAGTCCACAGGAAGTTGTCGCAGTCGGAACTGTAACAACAGAAAGTTTTGTATTAATATTTTGCTTTTAGTGGATCCTCAGGTTTTATTAGACTGCCTTTATAGAAGCTAACAGTCAAACCACACAGTGATGACTGGGAAACCTTAAGTTGCTTTGCATCAGCGAACAGCTAGCAACAAGATAAAAACATAATCAATAATGAAACGTTTAAGTGGTAAAGGTGAGTCCTAACTTCCTACAACTAATAACGCATCCAAGAGCAACTGAGCAAACCTTGTGGTGGTTTATGCAGAATGAAGATTGACTGGTATGTGATCAGAGCTGGAATGTATTCACACTTATCAGCCACATATACAGTACCTCCACTTGGATGGATCTGAAATACCCTCCTTTCTGAGTCGTCTCTGTGCTATCTCATGAAAAAGCTCCATGTCAGAGCACCTGTGCCTTCAGAGGAAAGTCCAGGGGCCGTGTGACTTATTCATGACTCTCCCAGCGCTATCCGTCCCAGGTCTCTGTATGTAACCTGCGTTGCCTCACAGACCAGCCCTTTGCCTCTTTCCACGCTTCAGCTTGCTCATCCTGTTTAAAAAGTAAACAGCCAGTTGCATCCATGCTAATAATTTATGGGACTCGAGAGAAAAGGTGTTTATGTGGGGATATGAGATGCTATTAGCATCTTTAGCATCTCCACCACCGTGGTACCAGGTCCTACTTTAAGACGATCCCACCTTTATTTTAAACATTTCACAATAAACTCAAAGCGGCTGGTGGTGTTCATGTAGCAGTAAAGTGTAGTGATCATCAACGATGCAATTAGAAATATATTCCTGTAGTCAAGGTAATGTTCTAGCTAGCTATTTAGCTAACTATCTAGTTGTCTATCTAGCTAAAGCTAGCTAGCTTTGGCTTAAATTATTACATGAACATTTGATTATCTTTCAATGTTTAGCATTTTATACACATCTAAAAATTTGGTATAGTTAATTTATTATTTTGAAAATGTATCAAAAGCAATGTACCTATTAGAAATACAAAATAAACTGTAATAAAATAACAAAATCTATTGAAGCTGAATTTCTAAGTATTTTTTTCTTTGTTAGTTTTTGGCTTACCATTGATGGAACATAGTTTGCTTCTTATTGTCCAATTCTTATTATAATCAAATTTTTAATAATATTGAGAAACTGTTTTCTAAATCCTCACGAGAACCTTCGTTCTCAGTTCTAAATAGCAAAGACGTTCAAATAGAAGGTGTGAATTACAACATAACGAAGGAGACAAAGTGTTGTAAGTAAATAAATGAGTGCAAAACTTTGGGACCAGGAAGTGGTTTTGTTCTGATATTTCCAGCCCAGAGTCGTCTTGTTAAGTTGCAGCAAGACGTTTCTGACTTAGTGAACAATTTAAATCATTTCATGCATACAATAATCTTTTAGAAAGGCATTAATGCTGTTATTAAGCTACAGTTGACATGAACTGATTATGAGCCATTAGATCCCAACATCACTGGTAAATAATCAAGCTCATCCACTCACAAAAACATTTGCTCACATAACGGATTTCTAATGCCTCGTCCACACAAGGTGTCTTGGAAAATGAATACATTTTTGTGCATTTTGGCTTTTCATCTACACAAAAATTGTGTTCTATATCTCTAGAAAACAATTATTTACAAAAACTCTGACCAAAGTGGATCTTTGAGAAACCTCCAAATCTGTGTTCACATGTGTAGATGGGAAAACTAAGATTTAGGTACCACGGAAAACCCACCAATATATATGTGTACTTGGTTTGACATGATCCTCAATCAACACTGTATTGTGTTTTAACTTTATTTTATTTAAATGTTGTTCCAACTAGATATGTGTCCACACAAAGAAATCTCATTGTGCCATGTTTAATTCCTAACAGGAAATCATGTGGGTTTTTTTTTTTTTGAAGCAATCTGATTGGCTTTTATAGAACTGCATAAGATTCAGACTGAGGTTGCATTATTTGGTAATAAATACAATAGTATGTGGGATCGTGATTTTTAGGGTCAGAAAAAGCTTTTGGATCAATTCTAACTTCTCTCTTCCATTGTAATAGAAGTTCAAAGTGCTGTGATTTAACTGGATAGCCGATAAACCCACCACACCAAAAACAGAAATTTAAGTCGATCAGTACTATTTTTCTGTATCTATGTTGAACCTCAGATATGTGTATTGGAATTAAAAAAGTGGATTGGTGCGTCTCTAGTTAAGCATGTTTCTGCCGAGATGTTGTAGATGCTGATGGCTATGGGCAGGAGGGATTTCCTGTAGCAGTCTATACAACAGTAGATGGATCGGAAGAAGCGTCTGACTGAAGACACTCAGTTGTATGACAGTCGGATGAAGAGGATGCTCCAGAACAGAACCAGCCGTCTTTATCAGCTTGTTGAACTGTTTTTAAGCCACTATCCCAGATGCAGCTAACCTGAAAAAAAATGACAGAAGATCTGGATGTTAGGGTCAGAAAACACTTTTGGATCAGTTCTAACTTCTCTCTTCCATTGTAATAGAAGTTCAAAGTGTCGTGATTTAACTGGACAGCTGATATACCCACCACACCAAAACCAAAATGCACTTTAGATGTATTTATATCTGACTAATACCCCATAAGACAGTTCAGCTCTGCATATTTGAAAACCTTTACTATAAGCCATCTCTTTGAAACCTCTTCCTAATCGCCCATGCTTAAATGGTAATTGCACATCCCTCTACCAAACACTTGCTTTTTTTATTGTCAGGGGCTTTTTGTTAGAGAAATATGTTACTAATGGCTTATGAATTAATAAGAAGCCAAACTGAATTAGAGTTTCATGCAAGGTGACTGTAAAGAGCTTGAAAGCCCCCAACGTTTTATTCAGATTTCAAGATTTTCTGGACGAGTGAGTTTCTTTTTTACCATGGCCTATAATGCATCCTTTGTCATCGTCTCTCAGCAGCGATTTAGGCTGTGGGATGCTCTCGGTGTAATTTACTTACCCGAGCAGAGCCATTAATTTTCTATTATTGTGAAAAGATGATTCTTGTTTTGGAGGCTGTCTCGATTATTTATTTAGATGCACAGCAGGGGAAACACGAGGCGGCGGCTAATGGAATATAAAGTCGCAGGCCTCATTCCCATTCTGACATTTAACTACAGAAGCGGCACATGTGTTAATGTGTCCTCCCCAAGCACCTTAATTCAACTTGAAATTCCTAATGGAACTCGCTATCTGCACTGGGCCTTTGAGACGGTGAGGAGGCGGGAGGAGGGGGGGGCGACTTAACTCACAAATTCACTTGTCTGAATCTTAGCTGTATGTCTAGCGACTTAAATGCTCCACTGCTTGCGCGTCTAGAGGGAAACGACATTAGAGCATTCTCACTTGTACCGTCGCCTTCTTTCACTTTTTTCTTTTTTATGCAGTGACATGATATTTCTGTTGCTAAATCACATCATTTTTATTATTTCCTTAACCTTATAATATACACCCATCTGACTGATTAACGGCCAAGCATATTAATACTTTGCTCCGACTTAAACATAAGGTACACTCATGAAAACACCAGGGAGGGTTGAAAGTTGTGACAACTGACTATTAATAATTAAGAAATGTTTAAATAATGCTCTGTTGATCAGTTATAATCCTGGTTGCAGTGTCAGGCTATAAAAGTAAGTTTAGTTAATAGAACAGCAATGGGGGTTTTATTCATGCAGGAAGAAAAAAATAAATTACACCCTCTTTCAATTCAAACCGAGTACAGCTCATGTTTCAGTAGTTTAAAAAAAAATTCAAAAATACATTTTCTTTAAGAAAACCTGTCAATTTAAAAAAAAAAGTCCTTTTTTTATATAAGTATTTTTTTAACTGGGGCTTTTTGGCCATATCGACATATATTTCGGCCATATCGGTTTATTTCACAAAACTGCCAAGTAAACACTTTGTTATTGTCACATCACAAGAGTCACATGATCAACAACTGGATGTTGCCATTGGTGAAAACGATGATGAACCTGACAGGAAGCAGTTGGAGGGTGACAGTTTTTTAATGACCCATCAGTTGAAAAAACCTATTAATTGAATTTCTTATTAAATGGAAATGCCACAGTTGCAAAATTGTGTTTTGTGCTTTTTTGTAATGGAAATGCTGCTATTGTGGGGAGTTTTCCCAATATCAGCTCAGATCTTTGGCCATGTGGAGTCCCTACAAAACTGTTTTATAGGTCTTTGTTTGAAATATCTTTACCATTAAATTATTTAAGTTCAGATAGACGGTATGTTCACTGAATATTTTTTTTAATGTTCTCTTACATTTTAGCTAGTTGTTTACCATTCCAGGTTATCCTAACGGTGTTTTCACACCAGATAGTCCGGTAGACTAAGTACAATTGATGTATTGACAATTTCTATAAGGTAGCAAGGAAAGACAACTCTCATAGTAGCAAGGGGGAAGATAATGTGTCTTTTCATTTCTCTTTCACACTGTCTATGTAAAGCCCCCTCACCCCCCTGGAAAAAGTTGCAGTTAAACAAATCTATACTGTATCTAGGGGTGTGAGAATCCTTGTTAAATGACATCTTAACCAAAACTCTGAGGTGTGAGAATCTTTGTTAAATAGCATTTTAACTAAAACTCTGAGGTGTGAGACGTTTAACTGAAGTCCTACAAGGGGTGCGGGTTTTAATGGGTTTTTTAAAATCTTTTTTCTTTTTCTTAAAAAATTTCTCTTTGTCTTTCTAACTGTTTATTCACTGTCACATGCTGTTTTTATTTTAATTATGTAAAGTACTTTGAAATGCCTTAATGCTGAAGTATGCTATACAAATAAAATTTGATTGATTGATTGATTAATGGCACTAGGGTTTCATGTCGATGCCCTAAAGATGTACAAGCAATAAAAAGTTAAGCCACTTTAAGGTCTACTTTATTCTGGATTAAACCATGTAAGGTTGGCCACATAGGAAAACATTTTGAAAACCCCTTTTAGGCTGAAAGGGATTTTCTTTATCTTACTATGATGATACTTCTCTAAAATCTATCCTTGACAATGCTGTGGAAAATCCTTCTATTTATTGACATGAAAGGTTTCTGCTCCTCAAACATCAGTTCCAGCACTATCATGAATTGTCCGATTTTCATCGCTTCAACAGGAACATTATGGTTTGGATGTCAGTGATTATTTTATAAGGAGCTGCTGCTATTGTAGATTTTAATATTTATATTATCATACGAGCCACTGCCCACTGTCCCCCGGAGGAAACCGTGCAAGGGGCCTATGTCTGGCACAGTGTACTATGCTATTATTTCTTTGAATCCTATTGTGCCTAATTTTGACAAATGCTCCGCAAAAATGTTTAAAAGCATTTTGAAAACATTGTTTACCAATTAATGATGTAATTTTTTTTTTACAAATTATGTTTTTTTTCTTCATGTTTGTAACAGTAATGGTAGCAGTGGAATGACTGATCACATCATAAATGGCTTTTAGGGCTTAGAGTCACTTTTCTATATATATTTTTTACAAAATAGAATATTATTACAGCATGTCTGTGGTTATGTACTGTAATATAAAATACAGACTCATTTAATAATTTTTGACTTTACCTAGGTTGTTCAATCACTAGATGCAATGTTAGTACTTATAACTTGTTATGTTATTTTATATTTTCCATAATGTTCTGTAATTTATTTCAGAAGCAATATTGTTGCTTACCATACATTTCAGCCCAACATATTGAAAATAACGTTAGATTTGGGTTTGGTTAAGACGTCTTGTAAATATCCTGAAATAATTTTTTTAAAAAACAACTTACAGACATGAAGTCAGTGAAATTGCTGATAAATGGATTTATTAAGCAGAAATAAAGTTAAAATCCATTTATAAAGGCTGACCTTCACCATCCCGCTTCCTTTGCCTTCATTGAGGTCTCAGCTCTGGAAAGTTGAGCAAAATGCTGCTGCATGTAAATGAAGGTCTGCTGAGTGGGCAGAAATGTTTCTGCCTAGCACTCGGCTCTGATTCAGACCCTTCCAACTCGGTTGTTATTACAGTTAATGACAGCGTCTCATCTGAATGACTAACGTCCAGTCAAGTGCTGTGACTCGTTCCTTTTTGGCTTTTCTCTTGTTCACTTTACTGCGAAGGACGTCTTCCTGGTCCAAACTGTGGCGGAGGCCAACATCCTCATCATGAGGTTTTGTGTTCTTCAGTGATGAAAAGGGCTGAATCTGTTGGAATGAAATAGATCTCCTCATTAGTCCTCATTTTAGTTATTCTTAGCAAAAATGATTAACAGGATACCGGATAACTAAAAGGACGATGCTGCTATTAGCAGGTTAATTAGCGAATCATGGTTACGTTGCCTCACATCACTGCTGGCTTTATATTAGTAATATTTTTCGTGGAATAGCACGCAGCCCATTTTCTGCACATTAATACAGAACAGCATACCTTATTACCGCCAAAAGACTTCACCTGCTCCAAATTTAGAATTTAGAGCAGGTTCTGTTTGGTGCCTGTCCACTGTGATTAGTGTGACTGAGATCACAAAGCTTTCACTAAATTTGAAGCTTTTCATTCATGAATCTCCTTATTAGAAAGCTTCAAGTGTTTCATTTAATCAGGATCTCATTTCAAGGCACTTTTTGACCCACTGTGACGGAAATGGAATATATATATTTGTCTTGTTTGGAATAAAACCAGTCAGCAGTAGGTTTTTCATTCTTTGTTTAGATCTCTTGTTTACATGTGCAACTAAGTCAATTAGATTATCATTAAAAAGTCAAATTCATAAAATAAAAAATGATGTGTTGTCTTGACAGCCGTTCAACAAACAGTCACATCCTCCATAAGGAGGGTAAACTAAGAAAGGTGATTATTAAAGAAGCTGCATTACATATTAATTTATTGGAATGTTATGTGGAAGGAAAATGTGCAGTAGAAAAAGGCGCATCAGTATTGAGAGGATTGCTGAGTGAAGTCCATTCCAGAGTTGATGAGGTGTGGACTGCAGCTGGAGCCACTAAACCAGGGGTGTTCAACCTGCGGCTCCGGAGCCGTGAGTGGCTCTTCAGACCTCCTAATGACTTTGGACAGAATGATTCAGTCTGTCTCTTTTTCAGCCGCTACAACAGTTTAATCCATTGTTAAAATGTTTTTCCGAGCCGCCGTTGAATGTAACAGGAGCACTAACATGCTTGCGTTGGTTGTACACCTGTGTGGCAGCGACTGAGACCTGCTGCTGCTAAGCAGAGACACGTGTGTTTTAGAATTCTGGCACCAGATTAACAAAAGGGAAAAAATTAATAAAAATACACTTTTTTTCCCCCAAAACTACCAGAGTGAGCTGAGTGATGCTGTAGGACACAGATAATGGTAGCTAAATGATGACTAGCTAGAGTCAATATTGTTAAACTTGTTAACAGGAATGGGCTACTAGTATTGTTATAATCTAATGGTTACATTTATTTGAGTAACTTTTTGGTACTTAGAAGAGTAGTCTTACTGCACTGTACTTTTTTTTTTCGGTTGAGTAATATTATTTTTGCTACTCTTACTTAGATAAGTAGATAAATTTTGCTTAATTTTGCTTAAGGAATAGACTTCACAGATTTTAAACCTTTGATTTCTGAAACTTATGAGTTAAAGTTTATGCAAATTTGAGCTTAATTACTCAACATTTTACACATGTCACTGTTTATATCCTTATTGTTCATTTTGCAATAATAAACATGGTTATTTTATTTGAAAGGTTACAACGAAGATTTGTTTAAAGTTAAAGCTCATTTACTCTGCGGGGGGGGGGGGGGGGGGGGGGGGGGGGGGGGGGGGCGGGGGGGGGGGGGGGGGGGGGGCCCCGGCGGGGGGGGGGCGCGGCGCGGAGA
>CAEGAF010173347.1:0-12631 GCA_903067075.1 Micropoecilia bifurca
TGTGTGTGTGTGTGTGTGTGTGTGTGTGTGTGTGTGTGTGTGTGTGTGTGTGTGTGTGTGTGTGTGTGTGTGTGTTGCGTGAATGTGTGTAAGTGAGGCAGAGTGTTTGGGAATGCAAGGATACAACATCTTAAGGTGGAAAATTATGAAAATAAGAATTTACATTTCTAGCTAACAGAACTGTGTGATTATTATTTTTTTCACTTTTGGGCTTCCCATCTTATTTTAGGTCATAGTTATGTCTAAAATGTTAAAATCTACAAAACAAACTTATTTAGATGGTGAAAAGAAGGAGAATTAAGGGACAGTCAGGTCAATATTTTCTTTAATGTTTTAAAAAGACATTAATTTAGCTCCATTAATAAGAACTATTATTTAAAAGTGAGTTTATGTCGATTTTTTATTTCTGTGAATAGTTTTATTTCTACTTTTAGTTCATCCTAATCTTAAAAAAAATTTAGACAAATTTAAAAAGTGCCTCTTTTTAACTTAAATGACAATCTGACATGAAAATAAATGCATGAGAGTAAAAGCTCGTTTTACAAGTGTAGGATGAATTGAAATTCATGATGTTCTTTGTCATAGTTTTTATGCTATTTTCTTGTAATCTGAGAGGATTCGTGATAAAATAGAGTTTCTGCTTTAACATTTATTGTTCCTGTTTTGATGAAGTTGTCATTTATCAGCATCTCAGATCAGTTTTTAGAACGCATGAAGAAGTTCAGACAGTTCGTTTGCCTTCGTCACAAACACTCATGATTTTCAAATCTCGTTAAAGACTGAACGTTACTAAGGCGTTATTATTATTATTGATGGTTTTTAGATTTTCTTTTTGTTTCCCATCAGTGACTTTAACAGCTTCTCTTGTTGTATCTCTCCACAGAACAAAGAGCCTCCAGCATTTCAGAGCAGCCCAATGATAAAAGGTATTAATTTTTCATAATGGACTCTTATTTTTTTTCTTTGCAGTTTCAATTAATATCTTAATATATCTTGAATTTCTTTCTCTTTTTTTTTTACATTCTGTCACATTACAACCACACATATACATGTATTTTATTGGGACTGCATGTGATAGACCAAAACAAAGCAGAGCATAGTTGTCAAGTAGAAGGAATATTTATTTACTGTATTTTCCGCACTATAAGGCGCACCGCATTATAAGGTGCATAGAATAGACGCTACAGTAGAGGCTGGAGTTACGTTATGCATCCACTAGATGGAGCTGCACTAAAGGGAATATCAACAAAACAGTCCGACTCTGGTCGGCAAGGAGAGCCTTCCGCGACTGGGCCGGGGCGGCCGGACGATGGTCACCCTTCTCCGTTCGTGCACAGCATGTTTGTGGAGAACGTGGTGCTAAATGACCTGCAGATGACCTGATTCTAGATGGTCGGTAGGTAGGTAGGTCAGTCAAACTTTATTAATAGATTTCAAATCAGCGTTCGGACAACTATCCCAGCATGCACCGCACGCTTCATCTTCTACGGGCAAAAATGAAGTCGGCTGCTTACTGCTTACCGTAGACCTGTTGTGGTTCAATGTTGGTCCATATACAAGGCGCACCGGGTTATAAGGCGCACTGTCGGCTTTTAAGGAAATTTAAGGTTTTTAGGTGCGCCTTATAGTGCAGAAAATACAGTAGTTAAAAAAAAACTTAGCAAGACTTGGCAAACTCGCTCATTCTTGTCTGTTTTCAAATGGATTCCAGAGAAGTTCACCTGCTGTATGTTTTGGGTCATTATCACCCAAAACATACAACAGGTGAACTTCCATCTCAGGAATTTTGCAGCCTCTCATAGGTTTATATCAAAGATTACCCTATATTTACTGATATTTAACTCCTTCTACTTACCCTTCAGCTGTGATCCTAAAGCATGATGCTGCTGAGACTTCTCTTAAAGGAGGGGATGGTTTAACTTGTGGCTTCTGGATAAAATAAAACCACTTCATTATTAATACTTTATATTCACTTCATCATTTGGCTCCTGTTCCTACACAAGCAAAGTCAAATATTTCACTGACATCCATTTTCTCCCTGATAACTACTTAGTCTTAGAGGAAGATATCAGACCGGCTGCAAATCACAGAGATAAACTTTAATGTTTTACAATCAGCGTATGTATGATGTCTTTTTATTTCTATGGCTTCACAAAGCTTCAGGGTGTGTGTGTGTGTGTGTGTTTTCCAGAGAGGTTAGGTTCCGTAAGCGGGCCCAGTCCGCTGACAACGAGGGCAGCGCTGAGCTGGCAGAGTCGCTGCAGCATCTCACCCTGTCTGAGTTTCTCAAAGAGTATGTGTATGGGACCGACCTCTGTTGACCTCTCTCTGACTGTCCCGCAGCTGGAGATACTAACCCAAAACAAAACTGGTAGCTCCTTCCCCGTCTGGCTTCCAACAGCGCTAGAGCAACCTCAGCCCCCACTGACTATAGCATGCACAGGTGTTTTAGTCCGTCTCGGATGTTTTTAGCCTTTAGCTCTGCTTCTAACTCTTACTCTTTCTCACGTCACAGCAGTGCAGATGCGGAACACAGTTTTCTTATGTTTTACTTACTAACAAAAAGGATTCTTGAGATGTTTTCATGTCGTTGCTTTGACTCTCTGGGAATACCCTGCTCTGAAACGCATCTGATTTGAGAATGAACCTTTGCACCTTAAACTAACCGGATACGTTTCATTTACCTGGAAATTTATCTCAAAACCAGCTTTTGTTCTGCTTGACTTTGTTGTTTTCTTTATTTCCCAAGAAGAAGAAAAAAAAGTGACCATTCTGAGTCTGCCTTATGAAAATCATCCACTCTGTATTTGGAGTTACAAAACTTTGGGACCTTTTTTTCGTGCAGGATTGAAGAAGAGGAGTTGGAGAAGTGCAACATTCCCACCAAGGCAGAGTCAGAGAAGTATAGAGTCACTCGCACATTCAGCTTTCTGAAGAACAGGATGTCCAGCACACGCAACAAGAACAAGGTAAACCCAACTGCAGATTTCCAACTAGGGAAGCATATTGGAGCAGCATCAATGTTATCCTTAGTGCTTAGTTTTTGTCACTGTTGAGAAAAACAGGTCAGTCTGCAGTACCTGGAACTAAGCAGAGGCAATAGTAGAATGGCTTACTACTTGTAGCTGTTATAAGAATCGTGGTTTATTATGATATCAATAAAATGGGTGCAAACTCCCAAAATAGACGTCATGGTTCAGATTGTTAATTTTGCTGCTTGAAATTTCTTCCCCACACTTGGTTCCCTGTGATCATCAATAAATATGGACTGACTTGAAACATTACAAAATAATTCTGGTTTTGAGTGCTAAAGCTGCACTACAAAACAGTGCAACTAATTTATGATGAGGATGTTTATTTTTAGAGCTATTTACTGTACCTCCTAATAATTTAAATTTTAAATCCTTTCTTTTCATTTCTAGTTGTTGTAATAAATCCCACAGAATGTATCGATCCACCTCGTTTTCGTAACCTGATCCTAACTCTGTTATGGAGTGTTTTTGGAACAATAGCACGGTACTGAATAAAATAAATCCCACCTCCAGCCTCAGTTTTAGTCTCAGTAAAGATGCTGAAGCTTTACAATTCCCGGCTCCGCTCTCTGGTATGAACTGTGCGATTGTCTTTTGGCTTTCTGGGAGACTCAACCAGGAAACGGTTCTGGGAATAACTCAAGGTCAGAGCAACAGACCAAACATGGTGTCCAGCCTCTTTCCTTTCAATGATTAATCCGTGGTTGACGAGTCAGCACAGGGACTGGAAACCCTCCCCGTTTTCAATCTGTTGTTTACACTTTGGTCTGCTTCCAAGTCCGAGGACTTTTCTTACAGCTTGGAGAGAGGCGGGAATTGCTTCCATGCTTTTTTCTTTCTGTCCCCTCCCCCACTCAGGCTCAAGGTATATTTAATGTGTGAAATCGAAACTTTAGAAGACATTCTCCGAAGCTAGTCTTTAATGCGACTGTTACACCGGAGATGTAGGTGTAGTTGTCTGTATGGTTTGGCTGTTGACACCTATGTCTCTGGCACGGTTTTCGAAGGGGAAAGGGAAGGACAGAGAAGCCAAGGATAGACACCTGAACGGCCACCGGTTTGCAACGGGCCCCTGTTTAGATCCCACGCTGTGTGTGGTGTGTGACAAACCAGCGTCTGGGAAGGACCTTCTGCACTGCTCAGGTGGGTGAAAAGTAAACTCAAATGCCCAGGAGTCATCCGACTGAAATCATCAGTGGTTTGTTCCTCCCTCAGGTTGCACTACTATTGTCCATAAGAGCTGTAAGGAGTCTGTTCCGCCATGCTTGAAGGTTGGTCCGCTTCTTATTTGGTTCTCCACTTGGAAAAATAAAATGAGCTCAATAGAGCTTTAATCAGATTTTCTTATATGTTGCTTAGAAACTACAGGATAGATGTGCGATGACGGTGGAGAAAAGCAAGACGGTGTCTCTTCCACTGAGTAAGATTTTACAGAGTCTAAGTCAAGCATTACAGATTTAACAAAACAATACAGAAAATGTTTGCCATTTGTTTTTTTTGTTTGTTTCTTTTAAGTATAACAACTGATCTTTGTTTATTGTCCCCTCAGACTTCACAGTGAGAGACAGTCTGTCCCATTCTGCAATCCCCATTTCTGCTCCTCAACCTGTCCTCACTCCAAAGGAGAAGAAGGACACTGGGACGCAGTCATGCTCTTTGGCTGGAAGCTTACCCAACAGTGACAGGTCATTGAGCAGTCAGAGTTTATTACATAGATTAATGGATGATAATAGTAATGACATACTCCCATGTTCCACTTTGTGGTACAGTATGCTCAGCGAGAGTTCAGAGGCAGAATCTGAAGCCCTGAGGCCGAAAAGTCATTCGGAGGAACTCCTGCCAACTCCGGGCTCCTCTGCCTCTAATGAGTCATCCTTCGGAGAAGGTATGAGATCCAGTAAGGCTTCATGTTGAAAATATCCACAAAGCAAAACAAAAATGAGATCTGTGTCGATTTCTGATCTCCTGCTTTGTAAAGCTTTGACCGACTAATGCAAATGTTAGTAGATCCAGATTTTTCACCGATCGACATATTTTGCTCTTGTTTTTCTATCATTAGCAGACAATATTTTGTATTTTTCATAAGCGAAGGCAAAGCCATGCTCTATTAGTGAAATGACCTCTGTTGAGCTGAAATTTAAACCTACCTTTAGCACCTCGAATTAGCTATTAAGTTATTGTAATTTCAAAAAACAAAGTTTCCAAGTGTATTTTTTAGAATGTAGACTAATTCCCTAACTAAAATCTCCAGAAGGTGACCCACATTGAATCAAAGAACAGTTAGAATGTCGGTGTGCAAAATAAATGTTATTTTAATCACTTTCTTAATCGTTTTTGTGCTTTAATATTGATTAATTTTGAAACACCTCCCTGACACTGAAAACACTGCGGCTTGTTTTAGTCTTGTTGCTAAAACAGCTGGTTGTTGTTGTTGTTAGCATAATCTGTTGACACTTGGATTTGTCGCCTACTCTGACCAAAATAATATCAGATTTTTGAGGGTCTGATCAACCTCAAAGTCAGCTTTTTCCCGGTCAAAACCAATTCCTTTGTACATCTCTAAAGGAAATGCGTTTCTTTTGGCACTTATTCCCTCAACGTGGTAAATGACTTTAAAAAAGCAAGTTTCTTATTTAAAAAAAAGACGTTCAATAATAGATGTTTGGGGAAAAACAAAAGAAAATGCAATTTTCACAGAAATACTTCAAATGGTTTGAAAGTAAGATGGAAATAAAATTTCCGTCCATTTTTCAGTAATTATTTTTCTGTGGCTTCTCCAGTTATTCCTGGTGTTGTTTTGAATGTACTATGTATGACCTCTTAGTGAAATTTAGGCTTACGTCAATTTAAATGAACATAAAATTGACATTATAGTATTTGATCTTCAAAAATGTGCTAAGAATCAACATTCTTGATATTCTCATCCCTTTATATCTGATGGTGAAAAATCTTTTGCTTCAGTTCGACATTTCCTTTGAACCAAGTCGAGCACAATTCCGTTTTAATTAGGCTTGGCATCTTCCAAATGTAGCGTCTAATTGTTTTCCCCTCACAGCCAGGTAACGGTGGATGTCACTGATAAGGATGAGAAAAGAAATTTGTCTTTTTAACTGAATTTCTTTACAGGCTCTTGCTCAAAATGCAAGCACATGCTGAGAACAAGACATATCAAAGCGGATGTTCGTTTTAAAAGCACAGTGAAGACCGTTTATGTAAAAAAAAAAAAAAAAACGTTCAGAGGTAATTTTGCACCTTTCTCTCTCCTCAGACTGTGTGGACTCGTACATTCAGACTCACGGCAACATTTTAGCGGATTCTGCTGATTACGATGCCGAGTCGTGGAGTTTGACGGTGGAGCACAAGTTTTGCAAGAGGCAAGACAAGCGGGCCGTCAAGAGGCAGGACGTTATCTACGGTAAGCAAACGTTAAAGGGATGATTTGTTTTCTTATGTGCTGTAATCACATAATTGTTTCAAAAATAGTCAGATTGAGTAACATTTTTGTGCAGCATTTTTTTTCCTCTTGACACCATGGGTTGTGAAAGACCAAGATAAAGTTGTGCATAGTTGTGAAGCAGAAGAATAAAAAGGAAAAAAGAAAAGTTTTTGCCTTCATCTGTATTAGCTAAATCTATTTTCTTTGTCTTCACAATGCAATAATATTTGACTTTGGATTGAGGTTTGTAGCTAGTGCTGATCGAGCGTTTGACCCGACACAGAGCTGATGCAGACTGAGCTCCACCACCTTCAGACTTTGCACATCATGGCCGAGGTTTTCCGGCGAGGCATGAAGGAAGAGGTGCAGCTGGACGCTGAGTCGGTGGAGCGGGTGTTTCCCTGCCTGGACCAGCTGCTCGCCTTCCACCACGCCTTCTTCGCTGCCATGAAGGAGCGGCGTCAGAGCTCTGGGCAGCCCCCGGGTCACATGAACTACCTGATACAGGAAATCGGTGACATCTTGCTCCGACAGGTTAGCCCTAACATTACAAGTTACCAATATTTCAGAGTTCAGTGTAGTAATGAAACCTGCCTGTAGTTTTCAGAGGAGAATGGAGAAAAAATGAAGCAGGTGTATGGAGAGTTCTGCAGTCATCACAACGAAGCAGTCGCCTTTTTTAAGGATCTCATGCAGC
The DNA here is from genome assembly GCA_903067075.1 of Micropoecilia bifurca. Lineage (NCBI taxonomy): Eukaryota > Metazoa > Chordata > Actinopteri > Cyprinodontiformes > Poeciliidae > Micropoecilia > Micropoecilia bifurca. The sequence goes on from CAEGAF010173347.1 coordinate 7,166, forward strand.
ATAATAAGAGATTTCAAAGCTTCATTAAGGTATTTCTTGTCCTAAATATTACTTAGTATCGTTACAATTTAGTGGAGATAAATATTGTGTAATAAAATCTATTCATTTTTAAAGCAACAAGGTCATAACTCTTTGGTGAGGCGGAGAGAGATCCCAGAATGTATTTTGCTGGTAACTCAAAGGATCACAAAATACCCAGTGCTGCTGGAGAGGATCCTACACTATACTCAAGGTTAGGCAGCTACTGCCCTCTGCTGTTAAATCACAGTCACTGCAGGGACTGAAACAACAAATTGTTCCATCTTTTTTTGTCCTTCCAGAGCAAACGGAGGAGCATGACAACCTTTCCAAAGCCCTGACTCACATCCGGGACGTGATAGCGGCCGTGGACGTGAGAGTCAGCGAATACGAGCGCCACCAGAGGCTACAGGAAGTGTGGAACCGCATGGAGAACCGCAGCGCGGCCAAGCTGAAGAGCGGCAACATCTTCCGCAAGCAGGACATGATGGGTCAAACGCTCAGACACCAGGGCATGCTGCTGTGGAAAACCGCCACTAGTCGCCTTAAAGGTGAGGATATCTGATTCACAGTTAATATTATTGAGTTATTATATTGAAATTGATCTTGTGACATTACTTTCTGCTTATGTTGACTGTCCTAGATGTCCTGGCGCTCCTCCTCACAGACGTACTCGTCTTCCTTCAAGAGAAAGACCAGAAATACACATTTGCTGCTGTGGTGAGCGCAGCAAATAAATATCATGGAAGTTACTATCGTCTTTGCCTGTAGCACTCCAAGGCATTTTCTACACTTTTCCCACAGGACCAAAAGCCTCCTGTCATCGCGCTGCAGAAGTTAATAGTTCGGGAAGTGGCGAACGAGGAGAAAGGGATGTTTTTGATCAGCGCCTCTTCTGCAGGCCCAGAAATGTACGAGGTCCACACTTCATCCAAAGAGGAGCGAAATACCTGGATGAGGCTCATTAGAGAGGCCGTAGAAAGGTTGGTTTGTGTCTGGAGCTTTCAGAGCCTGGTGATGCATTAATGCATTTTTGTTACATTCCAACCACAAAATTCAACAGTCATGTGACTCAAAGACTGCATGTTTTTTTTTTATTTTTAATTTTGGCGTTCATGATTTGTTGTCCGAGTGTCAAAATGTGTGTCCAACATATATACTTTCACAAGCAAAGCTTTAAGACTTTTGTCTTTGAGTTTATTTCAAATGTAATGGACACTAGATAAAAAAGAAGGGAGTGGGAAGTTGTGGGAAAGGTTTTAAGGGAAAAGAGTGAAAAAGAAGCATAGAGAGAACACGAGTAAACACCCTAGAAATCTGCCTCTAAATTTGCATAAAGAGAAAAAAACTATTAAACCAAGACACTACAATAACAAACAGATGCATATATAATAATAACAGTACAAGTTAAACAATATTTAGTGGCAACCGTCGCCCAACTGAGAGTGTATCTGAAAAACACCTGAATCCTAAACGCCTTTAAAGACATTAGATTTGTTTGGAAGAAATATACAAAAGCATAATAAATCGCTTCTACTTTACCTTGTGTTGGTCTGTCATATAAAATCCAGAAGGAAAAAAAAAATTAAATTCATAGTTGTAATGTGACAAATATAAAAATGTTTTTTACTTCTATATTGTTAGTTGTTTTTTATTATTTGACTCAGCTGCCCTGAGGAACCAGAGGAATACGCAAGTGAATCAGAAGAGGAGAAGCGAACTGCTGAGGCTCGTTTCCAGAAGATCCTCAAGTTACAAGGTAAATTCGTTCCAAGCAGGTGTTGTGTATATTCTGCCGTCGGGAGTTGGGAGGTAGGCATTGTTTTTTTGGGGTTTTTTTCCTAATTTTTCAAATGCCTGAAACTGCATATCAGAGAGCTTGACGAGCCAAGACCAGCAGATCTGCTCCAGCCTGGAGGAGAAGCTGCAGATCTACACAGAGCTGTCCGTGCTGAGCGGGAGGACGGACGGCGGACTGGTGGAGCCACGACTGCTGGTGCAGCCTCAGTCAGAGGAGCTACCGCAGGCCGCTGCGCTACTGGCTGCTGCTCTGCAAGAAGGTGGGACATAATAGTATGGCGTTTCTAGCCATATTTTTTTTACCTGATGCATAAAAATCTCAGCCTGCTTAGCTGAAATATCACACAACAAATCCATAAAGTCAGGGTTATATTATACCTGTTATACTTTATTTTCCATCGTGTGCTGCTCTTGCTTAGGATTGTTCTCTTTTATTTCAGCCACGTGTTTTTTTGTGTGTGTTTTTCCCGTTTGCTTTCCAGCTGAGAACCTCAAAGCCGCGCTGTCGTCCAAGGCCCGCTCTCTGTCCAGTCACAGCCAGGACTCGGACTCGGTGTTTCCCATCAGCCCCGCCGCTCTGTCCGATCCCTCATATGACACTTCGGAGGAAAACGGGGGAAACCTGAGCATCGCTTTTGACCTTCAGCTTCCGTCTGACTCGCAGACAAAACACCAGAGTACAGTTGACTCTGAGGTAGAAATTCATTTGTTTTCGTTGTTTTTCTAGTTTTATGCAGTAAATAAGAGCATCTACCCATTCCTGCTGTAGTTCAGGTAAGGTGGGGCTGCAGCGGTAACACAGCCTCTCCCAGGTTGTTTTTTTTTGTTTTTTTTGTTTTTCCCACCCTATTTACAGATATCAGCCTGGTGTTCCTTTAATAATTGATCGTCTGTTAGAATTACATTTCAATCTTAATGTTGTGAATTATTGATAGAATCATAATAAAGGGAAGTCCATTTAGCTCTTAAAGATCCTGCAACATTAAAAATAGATATGGAAGCTTGTTCTAAAGCCGTTAGTGCGTTTGTGCTGCTCTCTGCACCCTTTATGACCTGTGAGCTAAATTACACCGATAAGAATGAGTCGTTTTCTTGTCAGCTCCTGTCAGATAATAGGGGCTCCTGAATGATGCTGTAGGGACACATTTTGTCTGGAGGGGGCGCAATTGCTGCATGAATCTACTCTTATTACGATTGAAATGCAATTTGAAGTCTCCATGCAGCTTGTTATTTTGAATAATTTTGACACTGATGTTAAATATTGCATTAAAAGACGTGATTGATTTATTGACCTGGATTGTTATTTGATTGATTTTTTCTCCAACAGGCTGCTGAGAGTGTCCAAACCTTGACTCAGTTACTCTACAGTTTGCAGGTAAGAGCAGAACGACAAGAAGAACTGCATGATTGTAAAATGGAATCAGATTTTTTTGTGATTTCTACTAAATTTCCACATAAATACTCATGTTTTTATTTGTAGTCTTGTCACAGTTTATGTCTAAATTTTAACTGTACCATAATAACTCATCAATCTTATTATTTTGTTAATCTAAAAAAAAAAAAAAACTGTAGCTCAGGCTTAATCTTTAAGTCCAGTGTCAAATTCATGCTCTTTTCATTCTTTCAAGATATAAAGAGCATTTTTATTTGTTGTAAACAAAATCCCAGAAAACCTTGTTGAAGTCGAAACAATATATATATATATATATTTGCAAGCTACTCCTTCTTTGGTAGATTCTGATTTTACTCATCTATGTTTAGCCACCACACAGATATATTTGTTTGCAGACGAGACCCGAAGCCGCAGGTTTGACAAGCAGAGCAACAGCGCTGTGTTTGACTGTTTGAAGCCAAAGGAAGCAACAGGAGCTCTTCCCCCCAAATGATTATTATTTTTTGCTCAGAAACACAGGAGGGTCTTTTGTTTGGCAATGCACACAGTCCTCTCTAGCTATAAAATGTAAATTTATGTAGAGAGGGTGTGTGTGTGTGTTTGTATTTGCATTTGGTTTTTGTGTGTGTATGCTTTCCTGTTTGGATTTAGGGGTTTTGATCACAATGTGATTTTCATATTCAAAGTTTTGTTTTCCCTCATGCGTCTGAAACCAAAACCAGTGATTCTATCAGTAAAGTGGATGCAAGGGGGGAAAAATCTAGGTCACCAGTTGAACCTTATTATAATTTCCATTATAATTTGCCATTCAAATCACCTGCAACAAGGATGCGCAGATGTGCAGGGACGTGCACAGATAGCCACTAGGAGGTGCTAGAGTGCCTGCCCTTTTTACACTGAAGAAAATATAAAGTGCCCTTCTAAAATCTTTTTTTATTATTATTGTATAGCATGTAGCGGAATAAAATGAACAATTTCTGTTTTGTTGTTGGTAGGCCTGTCGCAGTAAGGAATAAATCAATTAGCCACATGATAAATTAAAATTAGTTCAGTAATTTCCATTTCCATTATGTATCGTTTTTTTTCTTTCTCCTCCTCTGCCAAAAACTGCATGACAAAAAGCTTTTGTCTCAACTAGCCACTTTTTGTGAAGGACAGTTTTGTTTAGAAAGACTTCATAATTTATTGTATTTTAATGTTTCTTTTATTTTGTTTACTTTTTTATATTCAACATGTGTTACAGTTGAAGTGTTAAAGTTCATTAGAATTTAACATTCATCGATTCTTGAGTCATTATGCCTTAGCTATTATATTAACTGAAAATGGTCTGAAAACACAATGCTGTGGTGGTGCAGGGGTTAAGCACTACCCATGTAAGGAGGCCTTAGTCCTTGATGCTGATGTCACAGGTTTGAATCCCGGCCTGGTGACTTTTGCTGCATGTCTTCCCCCCATGTCCATTCGCTAGGCTACTAGAGCCAAAGAAACCTTTAAAAAAACAACAAAAATATTATTTTTTATCGCAATAACCTTTGGACAATTTATCGTCTGGCAAAATTTGTTATCGTGACCGGACTACTTACACCTCAAAATGTCCGAATAAATCTTCATGGTGAGGTTAACCACTATTTCCTGTTGACGCCAGGCTGCCGTAACCATTCAGGACACTTGCTACGAGGTCCAGAAGCTCCTCCTGCAAGCGAGCGAGCTGGGCTCGCCCCGCGGTCCCTGCCTGCACCTCCACGGCCTCCGCAGCAACTCCCTGCAGGAGCAGGAGAAGCAGCGCAACCTGGAGAAGCGCAAGGAGGAGGTGGCGGCGGCACAGCGGCTCCGGGAGCAGCTGCGCCAGGAGAGGGAGCGCTGGGAGCGAGAGTGCCATGCCACGGAGAGCCAGCAGGTGGAGCAGGAGAGCCGGCTTGAGGAGCGGGAGAGGAAGTGCCTGCAGGCTGCGCAGAAGCTGAGGCAGGACAGGGAGGAGCTGGAGGAGCAACTGGAGGAGTACCAGCAGAGTCTGGAGCGGCTCCGGGAGGGGCAGAGGAGCGTGGAGAGGGAGCGCGAGCGTCTGGAGGACCAGCAGAAGCTGCTGCAGGCCTGGAAGCACGGGCGGCAGAGCAGCCTGCCCGCCGTGATACCCCACATGGTCATCCCTCTGGATGTGCAGCAGGTAAGGAGTCCAACCTCCATTCCTCTGAAAGTCACACTCCACCCTTTGAGGAGAAGAACCAGAAATGAACCAAAACCAAAATTTATGACAG
>CAEGAF010173349.1:0-11181 GCA_903067075.1 Micropoecilia bifurca
AGCCTTTAGTTAAATCTCTGTTTAACAAGGACTCTAACCTTTAAAGCCTTTAGTTAAATCTCTGTTTAACAAGGACTTCAACCTTTATAGCCTTTAGTTAAATCTCTGTTTAACAAGGACTCTAATCTTTATAACTTTCTATCTGCATGAGGAGTTACCCTTATGGGGTCTCCTCAAAATAAGGGGATTCCAAGAGCCTCACCTTTTGCCTTTAGTTGAAACTCTGTCAACTGGGACTCTAACCCTTTAGCCTTTAGTTAAATCTCTGTTTAACAAGGACTCTAACCTTTATAGCCTTTAGTTAAATCTCTGTTTAACAAGGACTCTAACCTTTATAACTTAAACACTTCTTTAGTCAAACCGCCATTTGACAAGACCTTAAATGAGAAAGAGATTTTTAAAAAGATTTTTAAAAATAAAAAGATCAAAACATTATTAAAATTAAAAAGTAAAACTAAAAACTTCTCAAATCTAAGACATTAAAACCTGCAATTTAGCCATAAGCAACTCAATTTAACAAACCTTCTGGCCTCTATAAAGCTCAATAAATACCTTTTTTAAAAGTTATTTTCAAAACGTACTCTTAATCTGAAAATTGAGCCTCATCAGAAAGCATTTTCTAAGTTATTGATTGTATTTCCGAGAACCCAGGAAGGAGATAAAACCGGTTCAGTCAGCACCAAGCAGAACCAGTGAGTCAACTGGTTTCCTGTTTACTAGGAGAAAGATGGAAATAGACAGATGATGAGCCATATGGAAGAACGCAGGAGGAACGCTAAAATGTTCCTATTGGTGTCTGATGATGTCTGTATGAAAGGTGAGAATCGTCAATAATTCAGCAGAAACAAACCCGCCAATATCACCACACAGGAGAGTTGTGGGTCTTTTCTGCATCACAAACTCATAATGATTGAGTTTGTTATAAAGACCACAACCAAAAGCTTTTAGATAATAAAACATCAACACTAAATGGTTGATCTGGTTTGGTGGTTTTGGACCTAAAGTCTCCATTCACACAAAGGCTGATTCTGAAGTCCTCATTTGGATGCAAAACACTCAAAAATGGTTGGTTTTAAGGAGGATATTAAAAGACATCAGACTTTATTAATCTTAATTTCATAAATAGTAAAAGTGACAAAGTAAAACCACTTCAAAGGAATAAAACATTAACAGCTTATAAAGCAGACATGTTTAATGCATTAACTTGCTCTATAAATAATAGATTTAAGATATTTGTTTTTCTTTATTTTTTGATGTAGTATTTGTGATGATTTTTTTTCTTATTCAAATTTAACTACCTGGATCCCACATAGTTCAATTTTGGCATCAAGAGGGAGAAAAGTGTCCAAAATGATGATATTACCACAAATAACTGAGCTTAAAAAGGTGGAAATGAGATACAGATTATTTGCTGCCGACATGTGCATAAATGCATAAATGCATAATTCTCCTCCAGCATATTAGGGTCATTGTAGATAAAAAAGGAGTACATTTCCACCAAAACCTTTTCTTTTTAGAAAAAACACAGACATTTCTGAGCTTAAAATATCAAAAAGTGACTTGAAAACAAAGTGAAGAAATTTTGAAATTTCTTAGAAAAAACAAGGAATTTTCTGAGCTTTAAATGTTGAAAATTTACAAAAAAACCCAAACATTTTTAGATGAGTCTCAGAGGTTTTGCAGAAAAAAACAAGCAAAAATGTCAAAAAATTTCTAGAATCAAACTTGGAAATTTCTGAGTTTCAAAATCCAAAAATTTTAAACTTTTGAATCTCTGAAAGACAAGAGAAAAGTCCGACTACCTTGCTGCAAAACTGGAAAAGTGATGGAAATAAGACAGATCTTTGACATCCAAATCTTACAACCTTCATGATGTTTTACTGTTTCAATCTTTCTTATTTGAAAGAAAACACACTTTGGTGTTAATGAGATCTAAATCTCTTGCCCAGGTGTTTCTTTGGTGAACAATATTTCCGCCATATTTGGCGCCCCCTCTATGCAGCGCCCCTATATGCTGCCCATACAGTGGATTCCCTCTTTTCCTGCCACCATGTGAACTAATCCAGAGTCATGAGCAGATTTCCAAGTAACCTGGTCAAATATCCTTTTAAAAACAAGTGGAAAGCTGAAGAATGTGAAAACTGAGGATTGTTTCAGAAAAAAGACGAATCTTTGATATCCAGATCTTAAAACCTTTCATGATGTTTTACTGTTACAATGTTAATTATTTAAAGAAGTCATTTGGGTTTAATGATATATAAATCCCCAGTGTTCTTCACTAGGAATAATTTGTCCTCTATTGTTTGGCGCCTTTCCTTTTTGTCGCATGTAGCGCAGAATCATGATCAGATCTCCAAGTAGCCTGGCCAAATCAAATATCCCTTAAAAACAAGCAGAAAGCTGAAAACTGAGGATTTTGTCATCCAGACCTCACAGCTCATGACGATGAGTAATTATCTAAATGAGACTGAATCATGTTCACAGCGGCCATATTTTGAGGAAAGAAAAAAAAACTTTGCGTGTTTAATATTTCCGGAAACCATCTGGATTAACCTAAATCACGGGCAGTCAGGTGGGGGAGCCAGATGCTTCCACTCGGCCTTTCCTCCCCCTTCCTGAGGAGGATGAGGATGTGAAAACCTGCCTTCATCTGACTCCCTCTCTCTCAGAGGACCAGCCCTCCATCCCTCCCTCCTCCCTCCCTCCTCCCTCCCTCTCCTCTCCTCTCCATCTGACTCGCCCGACTTCCTTCCCTCCATCCTGCCTCAGAGCTCCGCGGACTGCAGCGCGCCGAGGAAGGAAGCGACATTTTCATCTCCTGCATGTCTCCTTTTTCTTCTCCTTCTTCTTCTGCTTCTTGACTCTGGACTATGTCTGCTTATCTCCTCTGGAGGGTAAAACTCTTCATCTGCAGAGGGGAGGACGGTGTGATCTCTGCATCCCCCGCATCACCACCATCCTCATCATCACCACCATCATCATCCCTCCGCATCAGGGTTGAATCCCGCAGAAGCCGGTCGCTTTTTGTTCTGTTCTGTTTTATTTTTGTCGTTTATTCTGCTCCTTGCTTTTGGAAGGTATTGTTCGGTTTTGCGTTTATTTGAAACTGAAATTGACGCTTTTAGTGCGTTTATTTGCAAACGCCGCAGTGTCCTGTCGCGCTCTGCGGAACTGCTTCCTCTCCTTGTCATGAAAAAACATTTAATATGATAAAAGTGACATTTATCTCCTTAAGAGGCCGTGATGTAATGCGATGCTCTGACGGGAGAGGATAAGTCATTTTTAGAGGTGTTTTGCAAATATTTCGTTTCTGTTTGATTGCTGCATATTAAAATTGGTTAATAGTGGCTTCAAACCTCCCAGCCGACCCCCACAAAGGAGCCCATCCTCCTCCCCCCCACCCCCTCTGCGTTTTTAGCCTACATGAGCTACTGTATCTGGGTCATTTGCATTTCTGCGTTTAATGAGGCTGCAGATGCTGCGTCTCTTTTCATTTCTACCTGAGAGCCGCTGAGCTGCACTGATGCGCCTCTCTCCTCTTTTCTGCATCATTTTCTTCCTTCTCGTTCATTTGGAGCTGACATGATGTGTGAACTGATGCGGGATGATGGCAGAGCTGCAGCCGCAGCTTCCACCCCTGCAGCAGTGCTGTATAAGAACGCACATAATGGCTGCTGGATAATGGAGGGTGATGCTCTGAATGTCCGCAGTGCTGCTGCTGCTGCTGCTGCTTAAAGGACCATACCGGCGTTTTTAAACCGGATCTGACAACATTAAATACACATACCGGACATGCATTGCATTGCATTAAAAAAAGAACGTAATGCATCTTTCCGCTCTGCCAGTAAGACATTATTAGTTTCCACTGTGGGATCAAAATCAATTTGTAGAGATTTTACACCTGCAGCAGACAGACAATCAATTTTAGAGAGCATTAGATCCATACTGGCAACTCTGGAGCTGCTATTTTTTTTGGTTTTGTTCTATTGCATTTAAATGTAAATGCAAATTTTTACAGAAAAGATAATAATTTTAATCTCTCTAAATGCTAAAAATGTGAGGCACATTGCAGCGTTTTGTTTGACTGAGAATAAAATGAACATTTCGTGGATTATTGGGCGATTGGTGAAACTGTTTGGAGGTCAGATCAAAAACACACATTTAAAACGGGAACATTTCAGTTTTTATGGGACTGTAGAGGTCAGAGCTCATTAGATTAGACCTTTTCAGGGTAATAATGCATCTCAAAGCATTAAATGCATTCAGAGGATCTGAACCTGTGTGACAAGTAGAGCTTGAATCACACAAAATTATCACCCTTTTATCATAAATCCTTAGAAATGAATGAAAATTGTACATTAAAAAAACTTGTAGCCACTATTTTTGGCCTAAGCAGTGACTAAACAGCTCAAATTCTTTAGAATCACAACTTTTTATAAAAGCTGAATGTGCAAATCAAAAATCTTTGATGTGTTGAGGCTGATTTTGGTTAAAGGCGGTCAAGTAAAATCATAAATGTGAGCTGAATGTCCTAGAAATACTAAATGTAGGCAGAAAATGGTTAGAAATGGCTGAAGTGATGGAGGACGTTGGGTTTTCTCTCCTCGTGTTCACAGCGGACCTTGATTTAAATGTCCATACAATTAAGGCACGCGGTGAATGCCAAGAGAGAGACCAAAAATCAACAATCGCAGAAAAATACAAAGTAAAACATCCACTTTAAACGGATGCAGTTTCACCCCAAACCACTAGAGGCTCATTTTACTCAACTGTAGCATGGATTTTTTTTAGCATTTCGCTCATTAATTTAGAGAAAAAACAGAACTTTTAGTTAATTTGAAGGTTAAGCTACTAATAAACAGTGAAGACAAATAGAGGCAGGACTAATTTGTGTACTTATAAAATCTGCATATCTAATTAGGAGACGCTTCAGAGTAACATTTAATCAATTAATTATTTTAATTCATATTTTGAGGAAATAATTTTTTGTGGCAAAAGCTTGGGACCTTGCAGCCTGTGGAGATGATTTTTTTCTTCTGTGGTGTTTTACGATCACAGCGCCCTCAAGTGGTCAGTCTGGTCATGACAACTGAATTTTATTTTAAATCACCACCATAATGACAAAGGTTTCTTATTTTATTTCAAAACTTAGTATTGCTTTAAATACTAACAAGTAAATTTAAATATTCTTGCAGGACAAAAACTGAAAAAATGTAAACAGCAAATATAGAAAATTGCTGTAAGTTGTAAAATGTAGCTGTTTTTGTTACTCCGATAAATACAATTTACCTGCAGGAGTTTGCTTACAGTTTGTTTAGGGATAATAATCTGGATTATTTGATGAGAATTAAGAGGCTGGAAAGGGAAAAGAACAAAAGAAAAATACATTTTTAGTCTAAAATACACAACTGAATTAAATTATTTGTGATTTTCAAAATTTTTCCTGTACTTCCTTAGATAGTTTAAGTGCAAGGCAACAAAATGGGAGTAAGAAGTGATGAAAAGGCGACACATCGGCACAAAATGGCGGTGGAAATTTGGTATCTTTCAATTGCACATAAATTGCATCTCGAAGTGCCAGAATATGCAATATTTCCTCGATGAATCTTTAAATCAATGCAGAAACCTCTAGTCTTTTACATTTCCTGGATTATCTATGCTTAACACAGATTAACACATTGTAACCAGCTGAATTAGGCTGATAGAGGGTAAATGTTGGCAGTCGCTCCGTTTCATGCAGCTTTAAAGTCGGCTTGCCAAACTGGGAAATGCTTGGATTTGAATCCATTTGAGCTGAAAATTGAGGAGTTAAATCCCCTGGTTTGTTTGACTGGAGACATTTAGAGGTAAAACCATCAAGATGGCAACTATTTTGGTTATTTTGACGGCCAGTGAGGTGAATTAAGGCGAGGGAAAAAGAAAAGGACTAAATTAATGCTTGTACAGTTAGAGCTTGTTGCCTCATCCGCTCTGCTTTCACATCCGTTCTCCATCAGAACCGTCTCTGTTTGGGTTTCTGCTGTGTTGCATCCCTCTTACGTCAGCCTGCTAAATCCAGAGAAATACGCCATAATTCGCCATCCAAGAATAACGAACTCCAGCCATTTGCTTAATTGTCTGTAAGCAAGACAAAAGGCTGTGACAAATAAACAACGTAAACTAATTTCTGTCAAAATAAAAATAAAATAAAAACTGCTTAACACAGAGCCAGTTGGATTATTAGCTCCAGGAATCCTTAATAATTCATTTTTTACTTTATGATGCTTTTCTTCAGAGCTGCAGAGAACAAAGTTTTCTAATGGAAAAATTACAGACAGTGAAGCTGCTGCAGAAAACTTTATAAAAAACAATCAAATTCATCCATCCATCTTCAGTATTTATGTAAACTATGAGTAGATAGTGAAGGACATGTTTAGTAGGTGAGCAGGAAATCCAAGTTATTACCCTGTAATGCATTTTCCTCCAACACTTGCAGACTTGAATATTGATCGCGGATGTGCAGGAGAGGCTCTGCTGGGAAACGAGGTAAAAACGATTATTATGTTTACATGGGACAATTCACGACTCCAGCGTATTACCCTTGGTTCTGTCAGATTATTTGGACAAATTTTGTGTTTAAAACAAGAAATATACTCAAAATATTGTGAAAAAAATGTAAAACCATCCTTTATGTTCTTTCTTTGATAAACGTTGCTGCATAAAGTAATTTTACACATTAATGACGCACAAGAAGGATATAAAAGCTATTTCACTGTGTATACAAAATAATCAAAATGTTCTATCACCACATTATAAAAACTTGAAGTAAGTTACGTTTATATTTTGAATTTCCAGTTTTCAGATTGATTTCTCTTGTTTTTTTATGTATGGATTTTATCTCTCAATAAAGCACCAAAATGTTTTATTTGAATTATGATAAATAAAATAAACAAATCTGAAAACTTGTTTTCTGTCTTTTGTTCTTGTTTCATATAAAAACAAGCTGATTGTGCAGTTTGGTTTTAGAAAATGTTTAAATTTTTCTTTAAGTACAACAGGAAACCAGACTTTTAAAAGTCCAGATTATTGGACGGTCACAGCTTCTAGTGCAGACATTAATATGCATCAGTAAGTAGATGTTTCATTACAGTTTTTACTTTTTATTTGTCCTCTGACAGCTCAAAGTGAACATTTCTGGTTTATGTGGGTTGTGGTAATAAACTGAATCAATAACAGCTCTCTCCAAATATTTCCCCTGCATTAGAACAGAATCAGCAATTAAATGTTCCTCTGTGTCTGAGCCAAATGAATGTGAAAACATTTGAATAGCAGTGCCTTCTAACTTTATATCAGCATTTCGAATTATCTTCCAAAGTTAATCTTTTAGCTGCTTCCATTCACTGCAGATAAGTTTTACAGTTATTGATATATAAATTATTGGCGATAACTTTTACTTCTACTTTGATGTAATTTAACCTTCACAGGTTAAATTACATCAAAGTACATCAGGTTACATCAAATTACATCAGGTTAAATTTAACCTTCACAGGTTAAATTACAAACATTTATTGAACTTTATGCTCAAAAACAACACCCATGACAGTGTGAAAAGTGGGACTTTTAGCTACTTCCTTCACTACAGCTATGTATAACAATCATCTATGTCTTTATATATACTTTTTGTTTATGATGTCAAGAGAATCCAGTATCTTGATTTAAGATTATTACAACAGATAAAGGCAGAAAAGCTTAAAATCTTTTTTTATTTAGACATTTTTAAACAAAATACATTCCGTAGGAAACATGCAGTAAAGGCATAACCGGCTTCAAAAACACACATTCACAAAAATAGGAACATTTCAGTCTGCGTACATCAAGTAAAACCGATTTGTACTGATAAATAAAGCCAAACTGCAGCTTTACAACATAAACAAAACCTTATTTAGATGACAACCTTTGGCTTTATCAGCTGTGCCATCCTGAGACAAAGTCAAAGACACAACAGAAAAGATATAAAGATGTTCAATATTGTGACAAATGAGATGAAACGTATGAAAATATTTAGCATATTTTTACAAATTTCCTAGTGTAAAGAATTGACTTGAATATAAACTATTTTGACAAACTAATGGCTAAATACTGTAAGATATTGTGTAAGAGGAAACTAAATAATAAAGATTATCATTGCATATTTAAAATTCTGCTTTGTCCCAATTAGAAAAGGTGAACTATTTGTAGATGTAGCTAAAGCTAGCACTGTTAGCTTAGCTTTGTCATAAAACAAATCAGAAACTATGGAAACAGTGAAGTGTGTAGAAAGTTTTGTGTTTGAGGACCAACAATCTTTTCAAATTAAAATAACAGAATTTGAGTCTGACCAATTAGCTGTTTTCAACAATTTAGCTAAACTAAGCTAGGCTATGCTAATCTATTAGCCTAGCCAAAATAAGATGAGTACAAAAAGAAAGCAAATGAAGATATTTCCCCATATATCACTATGAATCTTGTTAAAATATTCATGTTAATTATTTATTAGCACAATGTTAATGAAACGTAAAATATGTTGAATTTCTTCTGACATCCATATTTGTCATTTTTTTGGTTATTTCCTTTCATTTAAAAATGTTTATGTTCTTGTAAACAGTACAGTTAAACATTTAATTTCAATAAAACAGAATAAATAAATTAAGAAAAAAAATCTGACAAAGCTGGCAGAGAAACAAAAAACAAAGAGAAAGATTAGCAGCTAAGGAATATGGAAGTATGTACGGAGTCCCATCAGTGGAAAGAGAAACCTGTTGCAGGTAGACCACCGCACCAGTTATTTAGGAATTTTAGGACATCCTGACACTCTGGGCTGTGGGTCGTCTGTGGGGATAAATCAACGCAAACAATCAGTCACTAATAATTTATGTGTCTGATTCTTACAAACCCTGGCAAGGAAATAAAACACAGTATAATCCAGATCTTTGGGTATGTGGATACATCAAAATATGGCATCCCAAATTGCATTTAATCAATCTGAAATGCACTCTTACTGTGGAAGAAATACAAAACAATTTTGTTTTCTTGGGATTAAAAACTATTTTCAGCTGAAAAAGTGAGGAACATAAAGGAACAATAAATGAAGTTGGTTCCAAAAATTATAAAATTTTATTTAAATAGTTAATTATTTAAATAAATGTAATTTATTTAAATAAGTATTAATTATTTAAATACAAATTATTTATTTAAATAATTATTATGTTCATAATTTTATATATTAATTTAAACCACAGTAATTGTAGTCCAAACATTATTTTGTGAGTTTGCATTAAAGTGTTTGCATGATTGGGAAAAATTACAACATGAATTCTAATTCTGTGGTTCTTTCTTCTAAATGAGACATTTGGTTGAGTTACAAATATGTAGAAATCAAAGTTTGGCAAAATCAAAAGAAAACCTTTAAGTTTGTCGCCTCAGAATTTTGAGTTCTGACAACTTTTCCTTTTTTACAGTGCTGGAAAAACATTTTTAGACATTTTGATCATTAGTTCTTACAAAAGAAAGAAAAACAGAATATTCCTACTATCCATTACACATCTGAAAATTTCTAAAGCAAATTATATGATTTTAAAAACTTTAGGCTCCCAGATTAAAGGGATGATGCACTAAGTTAACTGCCATCTAGTGGTAAAAGAAAATATTATAGTCAGCTGATAATAAATCATAGAAAAACACAAGAAAAGCTCTTAATTAACCAAAAGACATTAATAATTTGAAATCAAAGCTGGTACAAGCACGAGTTTTTAACTCTTTCAGATGAAGAGTCAATGTTAGTCAGAATAAATCTAATCTCACCTTTGTTGCCATTAGAAATTTATTCCAGTCTTCTTTGTTGGCTGCTTTTCCAGCAACTGGAAACTCAATTTTATTCCTCAGCACAGGATAACCTTCAGACACAGACAACTCAGGATAAGAGGTCAACTCTGTCCTAAGAGCAAATATCACCAAAAGCAACAAATATAAGCATATTTTGTGGATTATTTAGGCGCGATCCTTAATATGAATAAAACTGGAAATAACGCTTCAATAAACCAGAAATTATTCAAGCGAGGATTTTAATTAACTTTTCTAATCAACTAAAAACACAGGAAGGAACACTTCCAGAACAAATTACTGTCTTGAAAACTCAAGAAAAAGACTAAAAGGTAACAGCGAAGAAAAACTACCAGCATATTTTGAGGCTTTGAATTTAATCTTGATGCTTCTCCAGCTGCAGTTACTTTCATATAAAGTGAATTATCATATAAAGTCAATCAATTGTGACAATGTTATATTGTTTCTGGTGTTTATTAGTTGAAAAAAGAAACCACTTTTGTGTTTATTGTACACATAAATAATTTGAATTATAATTAAATGTCCTAAAATCGTCCTGGAGGATGTGTGAAAATGATGAGATTAAACAGAAAACAAATTACTGCAGCTGAATGAGGCATTATGGGTAGTTTCTCTCTTCTGGGTGAATAAAAAGAAAACACAAATGTGGAAAACTTTCTTGTGAAAAAAGAGATGATTCATAGGCCCCAAAATTTAGACATTTTTTTTAAATCTCAGAATTCTTAATTTTTCTAAGAATCCTGAATTTAACCTAAAAATTCTGACTTTGTTGTCTTAGAATTTTGATTTTAATTTCTGAATTCTGACTAATTCCTGAATTCTGACCATAATCTCCAAACTCTGACTGGAACCTCAGAATCAGCCTCTAATCTTCTGAGAAAAAGTCACAATTCATTTATTTTTCCAGTGGTCCTAATCCTAATCCTCTGGTTTTTGCCTCACAGAGGCTACAAACGCTCCGTTTCTTCCTATTTCTTTCCTAACTTCAAATATCTAAGGCTGTATAATAATATCGATATCGTGATATATATTGATATTTTCTTTCCTAGGAAAAAAAAAATCAATATTCATCCTCAAGTATCGTAACATCCAACTGCCACCTTGTTCCCTCACTGCTTGCTTCACCAGGTCATCAGGCTTAGAGTGATTCCTTCAGATGTTCAGGTTAAAAAGGTATCAAACTATTCAGAGCAGGAACTTGGTTTACTTTGCTAATGCATGTCAGCTACAGTTTGGACTGTTTCAACTAAAAGAAACATGTTTTCTCACCACTTCTTTGATTCATTTTGTCCAGCTGTCCACTTTCAGTCTGTGTCCAACCAG